>BQNB010045393.1:0-41921 GCA_026074375.1 Tanacetum coccineum
TTAATTTGAAAAATAAAGAAAACTAGAACTAAAACGGAGGTCGTTTGAATGTAAAACGAAAAGAAACGGTAAAACGCACCCGGTAAAACGGGTCTAAGACTGAAATTTAAGAAAAATTAAACCTATACTAAATGTTATATTTTTCCTAGACACTAAATGACAAAAGAAAATTTTATAAAAAAGAAAAATATTTTTTTATTAATTTTTGAATTTTTTATGATTTTTCTAAGATTTAATTAATTAACAAAAATAAACTTTTTCTAAAAATTAACACTAAAATTTTTCTTTTATTTTTCAAAAATACTAGATTTAAAATGAAAATTAATGCAAAAAGAATTTTAATTTTTCAACTATTTTTCTATTTTTTATGATCTTTATAAGAAAAAGTAATAACTAAAATCTATTTTAATTGCTAGAAAATACAAATTTAAATGGAAAAATATAGAAAAATGGTTTTAATATGCTAAAATGGTGCAGAAAATTAATGGAAACAAAAGCCCTAAATTTTATACCCTAATTGATACCTAATTTTACCAATTAAATCTATAAACCCTAATTTAATAAAACTAATTTCTAAATTATAAAACTATTTTATTATTATAAGAAAGACAGGGTAAGAAATGTAATAAAGGAAAGAACAGGGTAGGCGGGGTAAGTAGGGGAAATTTACACTAAAGAAGAAACGGGTGCCCCTTAACTATGAGATAACTACCAAACAGACCCTACGCTAGTGGCTTATTTAGCTTATTGAAAAAGTGGCTTTCAGCCAAAACTTAAAACTACAAAGTTGTTAATCAGCTTATTTCTAACAACTTTAATAAAAACACTTTAGACTTTTATCCACAGAATAAGCTAGAAAATAAGCATCTAAGTTGCTGTCACAGAAAGTGCTTGTTTTTTAAGCTTTTTAGATTTTGGCTTATTATGAGCTTAATTCTTGATGAAAATTAAAACTAAAAGAGGCTTATTCTAGATTAAGATGTGTACTAAATGGTTTTAAGCTAAAATTTACCTAGAGTTAACAACTTTAGAAAGAAAATTAAGATGGAAAAATGCTAAGTTTAAGTGAAACTGTTTTTTAGCTTTTTAAAAGTAAACTAAATGCTTATCTCTAAACTATAAGTGCTGAGATTATAGACATAAGCTACTCTTACTATCTATAAACTACCTAGGTATAAGGAATTTGCAAAACTTCTCAAGGAAATGAGAAAATTTAAAGTGAAGAATGGCAAAAACTTATACTGACATGAAGTGCACTGCTGATGTGTTTGGTCTTAAACTAGTGCAGGCTAAGTGATCACTTTAGAAACTCATATCTAGCTTATTACATGTGTTCAAATGAAAATAATCACAATGTGACCTCTAAAGTGACATAGGTCTCTTAAATCTAAAAAAAACACTTATTCTTCTAAACTGCCCTGGTGCAGAATATTAGATTATAAACTATAGAACTTGTAAAATTAAAACCTAACTTTTAAAACCTGTTCAAAGCTTGCTAAATCACCCTAACTCAACTGAATGAGAAGTTTTTACAAAGTGCATTTGACTTTAAGAGTCAAAAACAGCCAATCCAAACACTCCTTTAAGTAAAACTGCCTAAACTAAGTATCACTTAAATTCTAGTTAAAAGCTTAAACTCCTAAATCTTTTATCAACACTTACTAAAATTGACCTACTTAGGCTATTTGAGCTGTAAAACTTGCAGCTTATTTGTGATAATAAGCTAGATTATCTACTAGCTTAAACTAACTATATTCATGACAGAATTAAAAAAAATGAATTCTAACTTGACTTTAAACTATATCAGCCTTAAAACTAACAAACTTATAAACTAACTAAGCTAAGTGAACAGGATTTAAGCATAAGATTCAAAGTAATAAGCAAAATGTAATAAGCTTTAAATGCTAAAAACTTGCTAATACAAATGCTAGACTACGAAATGAAATTTAGAGAAAGAAACCTGAACTTTGAAGAATCTTCACACTAGAGCTATCCAAGAGAAGAAGCTCAGTGTTCCTATTGGCACCTTACCTCTAAACCAGCTGAATAAGCTAAATTGGCTTATAAGAGCTTATTATTCCTTCTAGCTTCCAAATTGAAACAATACTTCTCAAGTAATCATAAACTTTGATGTAAATGATGAGAATAGGTAAATGATTGACTAAAACATGATATTATGCCTAAAAATGAGCTTATTAAAAGTGGATATAGCCGCTCAAAAGAGCTTATTTAGAGGCTTCTTTATGATCGTGAGAGAGAACGAGGGCGGTTTGAAATTGGAAAATAGAAACACCATCAGGCCGGTAAAAACCTGAATGTAGTTCACAAATGAAAGAGGTACAAGATGTAAGGAAAATACAATACATAAGGAGCTTATTAACTAAAAGCTATAAAGGAGGAATTGCTTAAGGTAGGTTTGAAAGAAAACAAACTAAGGAATGTGTAAAAGAACAGCAAGGCAACCACTGCACAAATGATGGGTCTAGAGCCTTCTAATTTTATAGAGGGGGAGAGAGGTGTGAGGTGGAAAGGAGGAATGAGAAAGATTGTTACTCTTGGGAGGAACTCTTCGCCGTTTGTACAACCACAGTATAACATTCGTTCATGTTGAGTCTTGACATAGCAGAGAGTCTCTATAGTTGGATAGCGTATGGTCCGTACCCCATGGTAGGCACATCGTACGATGACACATCAGATGTAGTGAGTCTTCTGGCGGATACCAACGAGGGGGGCGCTTGCGACCAACACCGTGGTCGATTATGATTGGGATGTAGTATGATCGGATTAGTGGGTCTTAAAAAGGGGAGGCGGGGGTGGGTAACTTGGGTAGAAGTTGGGTTTGTTGGTGGTGGGAGGGAAAGAGCGGGGCGGGGGTTGAGCGACGCAGTAGCGCGCGAGAGCGTGAGGCGACAGAGGGTGTCGGTGAGGGTATGGTCTGTGGAGGATACGAGGATTATGAGGTGAACGGCGAATTTGAGTGCGACACATGAGTAAGTGGAGCTGCGGACACTGTCTCGAATATAGCGCGTAGTGTCTATGCTTCTCACTCGTCGCCGCTGACACTAGGAGGTAGATAGACCGAGCGAAAAAAGTGATGTCCTAGCCTTCTATTTATAGAGGAGAGGTGAAGAGAGGGAAAGAATTCCAGAGTGTTCCATTGAATCTCAATCGTTGATCTTTTATAAGTGAATATAAGCCGTTTGATCAATTTAGTGAGGTGGCCTGGCCAATCATGTGTTTACACGTGTTGGTTGTTGATTGGGGAGAGAGTATGAACGGATTTGGGTCTTAAAAAGGAGCGGGGGTGGGAAATTTAGAATTGGGTTTGTTGGGTGAAAAGCGCGGGAAAATCCGTTATAGCTGTTAGACAGTTGCGAGTTATGCGGGGTTTATGTTTGAAACTTTGGAATGTTGTCACTTTCGGTCCTTGTCTTCTATCCGCCCCTTTCTAGTTATAAACAAAGGTTTGGTTTTTGACAACTTCAGTCCTTGTGGTTCCTTTGCTCTTCTTTCTCTTTATAAATCCACTTTCACTCTTGGCAACTTTAGTCCTTGAAACTTCTATCTTCAAAGTAAGCCCTTTAAACTTTGCACACTTAACATAATTGGTCCTTGGCTTCATTCCTTTGACCTTTGACTTCTTTTATTGCTGTGTCGGGCTGATCCGGCTGTGATCTCTGGCTGATTTCTCACTCTTGCTCTTGACTCTTTGTCTTTTTTCCCGTTTCTTGTCGGTTTTTGATCGTTTTTGCTTCTTTTTGTCTTTTCAATCCTTTCCTGCACAATTGGACACAAAAGCACACATTTTCTATTCTTTTGGCATTTAATTGGCTTTTATTAGGCAAAATCCCGGGTTATTTAGTATACAATTAAGCAAATATCAGTGACTTTTCGTGGTAATGATAGTACCCCATGGCTTGCCGACTTTGCAAATTACCATGCGGGGAATTTTTTGTGAAAGGGATGTCGTCCCAACAAAAGAACAAGTTTTTCAATGATGTTAAGCACTACTTTTGGGATGACCCCTATTTGTTCAAAATTTGTGCGGATCAAGTGATTCGACGGTGTGTTTTTGGCCAAGAGGCCCATGATATCCTCATGGCTTGCCATAATGGACCCACCGGGGGACATCATGGTGCCAATTACATGGCTATGAAAGTCTTTGATGCCGGATTTTATTGGCCGACTATTTACCGAGATGCCCATGACTTGGTCACCCGATGTGACGCTTGTCAACGTCAAGGAAAAATCTCACAAAGGGATGAAGTGCCACAAAATGCAATCCAAGTTTGTGAGATCTTTGACGTTTGGGGCATCGATTTTATGGGACCGTTCCCGTATTCGTGAGGGAACAAGTATATACTCGTGGCCGTCGATTATTTGTCAAAATGGGTTGAAGCAAAAGCGCTCCCCACCAATGACGCCCGAGTTGTTTGCAAATTCTTAAAATCTCTCTTCACCTAATTTGGGACCCCTCGTGCTATTATTAGTGATCGCGGTACCCATTTTTGCAATGACCAATTTGCAAAAGTCATGCTTAAATATGGAGTTACTCACCGTCTCTCCACCGCGTATCACCCACAAACAAGTGGGCAAGTTGAGGTTTCAAATCGTGGTTTGAAACGAATTCTTGAGAGGACCGTAGGTGAAAACCGTGCTTCGTGGTCTGATAAGTTAGATGACACCTTGTGGGCCTTCCGTACCGCATTCAAGACACCCATCGGGTGCACTCCTTACAAGTTGGTGTACGGAAAGGCTTGTCATCTACCCATCGAGCTCGAGCACAAGGCCTACTGGGCCTTAAAACATTGCAATTATGACCTTGTTACCGCGGGCGATCACCGAAAAGTTCAAATGAATGAATTAAATGAACTTCGTGATCAAGCCTATGAGAACTCTTTGATCTACAAAGAGAAGACAAAGAGGATCCATGACTCCAAGATCAAGAACCGCGTTTTCAACGTTGGTGATCGAGTCCTCCTCTTTAATTCTAGATTAAAGATTTTCTCAGGCAAGCTTAAGACCCGCTAGACTGGACCATTCACCGTTAGCCAAGTATTTCCATATGGCACCGTCGAGTTATCTCAAACCGACGGGCCAAACTTCAAGGTGAATGGTCATCGACTTAAGCATTACTTTGGAGGGGACATACCACATATGGTTGTCTCAGATCTCCAAACCTTCCCCATGGACAACTAAATTCAGGGACGGGTCAAGCTAAGTGACCTTAAACAAGCGCTTCGTGGGAGGCAACCCATGCTTATCCTTCTATCTTCTTTCTATTTTATAATAAGTGTAACGTGAGGAGGTGTGCCTCTTCCATTCTCGTGTTTTGTGTTGTGTTGTATATCCAGGATTGTCCTGGATGTTTGAAGCCTCTCGTGCTCGCGGTTTTTGTCCTTCGAGCTTCACATCCTCAGCTTCATTTTAGGAATCCAATATCCAAATCTTATCGACTAACGTTTATCTTTAAGCATACTTAATAAACGGCTTAGGATTTACGTAGAGACCTTTCTTAAAACATTGAGGATAATGTTCAACAATAGTATAGGGGGATCTATCGATTTGATTGTGCCTACAACCATTGTTTTCACGTAAGCCTGTTTTTACCACCAAAAAATTTTAAAAAAAATTTAAAAATTCCAAAAATAAAATAAGTGTTTTTGTCACAATTTTGACTTTCCTGCTGGGTAGAATAAGAATCAATTTTGACTCAATCGAGCATGTTGCGCTCTAGCTTGTCCCTTAACTTTTAGACTAAGCATTCGCGAATCTTTTTATTAAAGATTTTAAATTTGCGAAGAACGAAAAATGATAAAGTTAAGTGTGAGTTGACCGTTACGGGAACGCCAACTTAGGTTGACCGTTATGGGATGTTTGGGAAGTTGACCGTTATGGGAACACCAACTTAGGTTGACCATTATGGGATGTTTGGGAAGTTGACCGTTATGGGAACGCCAACTTAGGTTGTTGTTTTTGGTCTATGATCAAGACGTTGTAAATAGTTGTGTCTTTATCATGGTAATGGTCGAGAAAAAGTGTCTAGCAACATGTATTTTAGACTTAATCTATTTGTTTTGTAATTTTTATTTAACAACAATTTATTTCCCTTTCCTAATCATTAACCATAGGTTTTACGCGAATGAGGATGTGATCGAGCGTACATGTCTATTCCGTCGTTACGACCATGTATGCATGTCTCAGCTGCCTTGTTGGTTTATTACTATTGGTAAAAGTTAGAAGATACATACCCTATATTACTCTACTATTTCTACTCTTTAGCTTATTCGAGGTGGGAGTGAGCAGTCACATGTGTCTATCCCGTCGTTACGGGTGTGTATGTGTGGTCTTTGTCGCTCTCCTGGAATATTGGTATCGATAAAGATTAGTTAGAGTAATCAACCCTAAGCCTTATCATACAAACCCATATTTACCTTTATAAACTTGTTACTCCTTAGCTTTAGCGGTGGAGATGTGTATCCTTGCCAAGCTTATGATAGAATACTCATCACGACCAAGCAATTGAGCGAATTAGTTACATGTTACCACATAGATTAGTTGAGTGATTTGAGTGTTTTCATCTTCCTATTTCGTAAGGTGTTTGGTTGTGTATTTTTAATAGATCAAATAAATTCTTTAAAAGAAAATATCCTTAGCGATACATTTTATAAATTTCTAAAGGCTACTTGAGGACAAGTAGGATTCAAGTGGGGGGATATTTGATGACATCAAATAACGTCTATTTTATAGCATCATTTATCCCATGTATTTAACCCATTTTATATAATTATTGCAAAGAATTGTTACCTAATCGTTTATATTTGAGAATTGCAGTAATTATGGAGTACTTGGTGAATATTAGCAAAAGGCGCGCATTATGGAGCTTAAACGAAGATATTTTGAAGATTAATAATTCTGATAACCAATACGCCGTATCCATCAAGGAAGATACGGCGTATCCGTACCAGCACTCACCAAAGACCACAAAGGAAACAAGCTCAATACGCCGTATCCAGAGAAGACCAATACGCCGTATTCAAGATATAGTATGTGAATATTCTGGAAGATATCAAACGTAGTCCCTACACCAAGAAACTCTAATACGCCATATCCAACCCCTTGGATACGCTGTATCGAACCACTCCAGACCCTAAAAAATAGAAAACCATAAATGAGGTTTATAGTGTGCTTAAATCAGTATTTCTCGATACCTAAACCACAAAAGTTGATTTTCAAAAGGAAAAAAGAGAGCAGAAAGTCCTTGCAACGCAATCCAATCCATAGAAGACAACGTGTAATTCTTATACTTTTGAATCATTCATTTTTGGTATCAATCGTTAACTCGATAGGATACTTGGCTAAAACAATTACTCTTTTTATTAATTAAAATGTTTAAAGGCTAATACCCTGGGAAATAGCCAATATTATACAGATCTGAATGTTTGGTTTTGTTTTGTACTCGATTTGCTTAATTTATCGATGAATGCTTGTTTAATTGTTTATCAAATCCCATACTTTGATTTTACGTGCTTTTGTATGCGACCTATCATTCAACTGGGATCTAGTTGATACGGACCAAGTATCTAGATACTGGGGATAGCACCCTTAAAGTGATTTTACCACATCTTAGAATCATAGGTATCACAAGTATTGTCCTTCTAAAATCGAGCTAAGGATAACGTTCCTGGTTTTAAAAAAACAAAATAAAAAAAATTAAACAAGATTAACGATTTGGCCTTTGGTTTATTGAACATGTTGACTAGTAGGTGAATCTAGATAATTCAACAAATAATGTTCTGATTCCATTGGATTGTTGGACAACTAGACTACTATTGTATAAATTGCCATTAAGCAGTAAGTTGGTAAAGTCTCTATGAGCTAGGGTTTAACAAGATCACCATTGCTTTAATCCCTAAGATAGATTATAATCAGGTAATAAGGAGATGCTTAATGTGTAGGGCTGATTAATATTGTGACAGAATTAATGGTGTCTAGTCTATGATAAAGTCCCGCCTAAGTCAAAGAATGATATACCTCTTCGAGATAAGTAATCATTGCACTGAATAAACAAACCAACTTCTAATCGGATTAATGATGGCTAATACAGTTTTCTATCATAAGGCTTGACTTCTCTTTTATCTTCAGTTAATTTGCTTGTGTGGGTTAAAGTGTTTTGAATTGATTGTAGTCAACAACCAAACCCGTGCCAGTCTCTCAGGCTGAAACCCCTTTTTGACTGTTAGAATTAGAATTAGAACTAACATAAGATTAGCATAGGTTTGACTTAGATTAGAATTAACATAGATTAGATAACCAAAATATAAATAAATTGAGAGATTTAACCTCGCTTCAAGTGTTTGACACCCTACTTGTTGTTTTTGGTTAAGTCGGCAAAATATAAATTTAAAACTTGAACTATCATAAATAAACACCACGCAATGACACACCACACAACGACACATCAACACCTTACCAAAAACACATTCCAACACCAAATGAAATTATTCAATCAATCACAACAACTGGACAAACCATCTTTCCAAACAAAATTCTCAAAGAAGAACTTTGTCATGACATAAGATCTTGGAATGAAATCATTCAAGATAATGCCTTTGGAACTCAAAATAACTCAAATTTTCTTCCTGCATCATCATGTCACATGATATATTTCTTTTAAACAAGTACTCCCTTCAACTTTGCCTATTTTCTAACCAAACGAGTTGAAAATATTAAAAATCAACCAAACTCTCCAATGCCATATGGAATGATTCTAAATCGTCTATATGATCACCTCATCAAAATTAATCTTCATCTACAAAAATCAAAATATATATCATATTGGCCATCCATGAAACCTTGGGTTCATCTCACTCATCTTCAAGCAATTATCTCCATATCCTCTGAAGAAGTTTCAAGTAATGGTTCGAATACTGTTTGAGATATTTCTATTTAGTATTATTGCTAGACATTCGTACTATTATTATTGCTATGTAATACTTCCTTAACCTCTATCTCAGTTATTCTAGTACGTGTATAACTTGTCTTAGTCATTATTCATGCTTGCTATATGACATTTCTTGAACCTTTATGTCATTTATATGCTCCTACTTGGCTCCACTGTATACTTTTTATTTTCTTTTGGTTAGATTATGTGATTCTTGAAGAAATGGAAATGCCACAATCACCCTTCCAACCTTCTTAGGTTATTCTGAAAAATGATTAACATTTGGAAAATTTCGTAATCCTCCAGAGAACTGCCCCCAAAATGGAGGGCGGTCCCCTAATATATATAGGACCACCTAATATTTATGGGACCGCCATCAGGAGAACCATGAAATTATCTTGTCTCCTCTCTTTCTGCAACTTTGACCCTACTCCCCTTAGGTCCAGTTATCCTTTCCTTAATTAACTAAACACTCCTTGGAATCTTTATTCTTCAACACCATGCCTTTCCTAAAATTCTTCTATATATGAACATCATTCTTCTCCATCTCAATAACATCTTCTCCTCTAAATCCTTCACTTCTCCTAAAAATCCTCATGTCTTCCTCTAGCAAATCCCCTCGTGACTACTCACGAAAATACCAAAGGGCCATTCTCGAACCTTAGAGACAAAGTCATGGTCTTCCTCCTTCACAACCTTCTCCTCTACCAAATAAGACTACTCCTACCTCTCCCCTCTCCAATAACTCTCTCTCATCCTCTTCACCTTCATAAAACTCAACCCAAAACCTAAATGAAATTCATCACCTATCAAATCTGCTTAACATTAACCTCCAACAAGTAATTGAAGCCACAAATCCTTCACCTCCTACCTCACCATATATCCCTCCACCTTCTTTAGATCAAGTAAACTTTCATTTGGAATTGTTTCATTGTTGCTTGGAAACCCAAAATCTATTTGATACATTAAAAGATGACCTTAATCGTATCAAATCTCTTATCATTGGTCCTTCCACTCAATTTCCATCCTCAATAACAACCTCCTCACCATAATTGAGCACTCTCGAAAGCTCACTTTCACCTAATAATAAACAACCATCTTTTGATTATGGCATCTTCTACATTTCAAGAATCCACTAGTGTAGATCTATGCCTTATTATGTCTTTACTTTATGATTATCTACTTTATCTTGTAATGATTCATACAATTATAGTATGAGCTTGTCTTATATCGTATTTAGCTTCAATTGAAATCAATGCTTATTGTATGATCTTGTTAAGTAATGAATGAAGCCACTTTATGTTTTATTGCATAAATTGCTATATCGCTACTTGTTGAAAGATATTTGTCTTGCACTTGTACCTCTAACTTTGTTTTCTAGCAAATAATTTTCCTAAGATCGATCACTTGGTGCCCCAAACGATGGGGGAGCATACATCAAGGGGGAGTCTTGTTATCGTCGACTTCTTTCTTACTACAACTACTCGACGATCATCCTTTTTGAATTCGAAAAAAAGGGGGCGAAATAGAACAAAACTTATTAATAATTTATAACTTTTAATTTTATACAAAATGAGTTTATATTTTGTCATCATCAAAAAGGAGAAGATTGTTAATACAAATAATGTCTAAAAACGTTATTTATATTTTTCGACCTCTCAACGTTGATAATAACAAAATGTAAAAACGTTTATGATAAAATTAAACGTTTACAAATTATTAATCGTAAAATTTCATTTCTAATATTAGTATTCACTTAAGGTATGAACAAACAAATCATTAAGCATGATTAGTGATCAAGAAAATATCTTTCTCTTATCCATCACATTTTTACAAAATAATTTCACAAAATTAATTATACAAAATATTTTCTAATTAAAAGAAGAGTTTTATTAAAATCTTAAAATTTGAAATTTAAATTTTCCCCCCAAAATGGAAAGTTCCATACCAGATACAACCTTCCCCACAAAAAGACAAAAACATAAGCATAGTATACTGCGCGGCCCCCAGATATATATGGGACCGTCAGGACCGCCCCCAGTGACCGTTGGGTTTTCCTGCCTATAAATACTGCTCCATTCCCTGCAGAAAAACACACCTCTTAGCACGAAATTTTCAGATAACTTTCTCTCTCTAAAATCTTCTTTCTCTCTCTAAATCTCTCGATCACTAACATTCTTAGATCTTGTTTCAAGTGATCTAATCTCTTCTTCTCATCTCTTCTTTCTCATTCAAGTGCAAGAGAAGAACATTCGTATTCGCCAAGAAACGAATTGTTATTTAGTGATTTCTCCTCTCTGCTTCTAAGAATCAAATCACTATTGTAATTATTTTGTGTATTTGTGTGATTCAGATTGTGTGTAAATTCGATAGTGTAGATCTAGTGATTGTGTATTGGTTGTGAAATAGTAGATTGGTTCTAGCTAAGATTAGGACTCGACATTTAGCTTAGTGTCGGAAAATAACGTAAGCGACGTGTAAACGGTTTTCTCCGCCTAAAGGGAGCTTTTTGACATAGTGAAATCTCGAGTAGGATACTCGGGGAGTGGAGTAGGGTGAAGAGGTGCTTCGTAGCCGAACCACTATAAAATCTTGGCGTCTTGGTTTGATTGTTTCTTTCCTTATCTCTTCATATTATTGTTATTGTTATTTAGCTTTAGTTTAGATTGTTATATTGCTTGTTCATATTGTGAATTGGTTAAACATACAATTCGAATCTAAATATTTTGAAAGCAAACTTTTAAAACGTAAACGAACTTGTAAACTATTCAACCCCTCCCCCCCCCTTCTAGTTTCCACAAAATGCATTAATTCAACTAGACGATTACTCGTGTATAACAACGCGATTTTATTGTGGCAGACAATTATACTTATAATATTTTGGTTATTTATTTTACCAACTATAAACTAACACAATATTTATAAAAAAAATCATAATACGGTGTTTTATATAGTAGAGTTGTGGATGAATTTTAAGAAAATATTAATATATGAGTAAATACAAAAAGAATCTCCTCTCTTTCTTTTTTTAGAAACTCATTTTATATTTATAGAAATTTATTCGAAAAATGTTGTCAAAATTTGTTATGCATTTTTTTGAAATTTTTGATGAAACATAGTTAAGAAAATTATTTTATTAAGGTAATATTATTTGAATCTTAA
Source organism: Tanacetum coccineum (assembly GCA_026074375.1). Lineage (NCBI taxonomy): Eukaryota > Viridiplantae > Streptophyta > Magnoliopsida > Asterales > Asteraceae > Tanacetum > Tanacetum coccineum. The sequence continues at coordinate 12,107 of BQNB010045393.1, forward strand.
TGTGGGAAAGTAAAATAGTAAACCTTGTCATTTAAACATTTAAGCATTTAAAGAGATATTATAGACAATCAACATTACTTAAATTTTATATTTTTTAAGTTAAAGTAATACATATGCATACATTATAAGGAGTATTAGATGGTTGCTTAATATATTTGAAATTCAATCGCATTCTGTTGTTGGTTTATAATAGCATTTTGGAGAATTGAAACATTAATCATACACACAACACATTCTTATCTTCTTCATGTTTTACTATGATATGTTTGGCAAAACTAGCTGTAAGTTGTAAATTGTAAGTTGTAAATTGCATATTGTTAACATGAGCTGCAAGTTATATATTTTTTTAATAAAAGTGCTTGGTAAATTAGCTTAATTATAAGATGTAAAATGACATAAAAAGAAATATCTAAAATTGCACGTAAACAAATGTAAAACAACTAACAAATTACGTTTATGGTTCGGTAATTATAGTATTTTTTAGAGTTTTTACGATGCGCCAATAAAAATTTAAAGCCAGGCTCGAGCTCGGCTCATAGTATATCTATTTTGAGTTCATTAATATGCTTGTTATGTTTATAGCCCAACAAAACAAATCCTTACGTCGCTTACAATATTTTTCGACACTAAGCTAAATATCGAGTTCTTTTTCGGGGACAACCAAACCCGTTTTGTTTTGTGGCCCAACATAACAAACCCTTACGTCACTTACAATATTTTCTGACACGAAGCTAAATTTCAACCCCTTAACCAAACCCGTTATGTTTTGTGGCCCAACATAACAAACTTTGTGTTTTAAGGCCTAAACACATAAACCATCTAACCTCGAATCTAAGTGATGTATGATGATGATACAAAGTGAGGTCCAAGACATAATAGTCAAATGGATATAAGTGCCTAATCTAAACATCAAAAACTCTAAGCTTGATATGGATAAACTTCTTTTAAAAAGAAGACTTCAACGTATGAAGATGACAAGAGGACTAATCTTGTTTGTTGTGAATCTTTATATGCGTGTGCTTGTGGTGAATGAGGATGGCATGGTCTATAAGCTTGCAAGAATGGATCATCAAGTAGAAATATGTTTACAACAAATGAGAGTTATAAACATTATGAGTAAGTGTTAATTGTGATTTTAAGAGTGTAAAAATGTGTGTTAAACATGAGAGAAAACATGGTCTAAATGTGTGAAAAAAATATTATTAAAAGGGTGAAACGGGCTTCTATTTATAGGCAAGAAAAAACCAGCCCGCGCCTGGATGGTGCGACGGTTCCCTTATCAATAAGGGAACCGTCCGTACCAGGACAGCTGGTTCTTTTGTCTTTAGTGGTAACTTGCAAATCTATACAAAATATTTCCCTAACAGCTGTAATCTTCTTCTAGAAAACTATTTCAAATTCAAATATACGTTGTATTAAAACATTTTTTACTTGTACAAAAATAACTTATAGTTTATCTTTTGTAAAAATATTTTGTACACTTTAAAATGTAATGTGTTAAAATCTGATGTGTATGAAAAAAATTCATTGATCATAAATCAAGTTTTACGATACGTTTATTTTTACCTTAAATGATTTACATCAAGTGGAAACTTATGTCTAAATAAAAATGTGTACGTCAACTTTTACGTAGTGACGCTAAAATAATATCTAGACATTTTCTATTGTTTGTTAAATTGTTTGATCATAATGTATTCTAACAAAGATATTCAAACATGTGTTGAAGCATACTTGAGACGTCGAGAGAAGTTGATGAATGTATGTTTTGACGATCCATGGTTACGAGTAACTTGCGCACTTTACGTTATGTATTACAAGTTACATGTTTGTCATCACCAAAACACAAAGAGACTGTATATATTAAATATCCTAATATTTGCACTAACACAATACCAACAATCACAACAAACACAACCACCACCACAAACACAACCACAAGAACCATAATTCAAAGAACCACGACCACTACCAAAAGAAACCCGAGAACAACGACGTAGAGGAAAACGACCCGCAAAAAGAATAACCACACCCACGGTGGACTTGAACTTCGACGTTGCTGAGGTGGCACCGTTACGGGTTATCCAACGTTGGACGACGGAGGAGGAAACGTTGTTATGTGAGTGTTGGGTCGACGTTTTCGAGAATAACAATATCTAATCCAATCGATCCGATGACTCATTTTGGTGGCAAGTTACGCAAGATTTCAGCAAAACTTCAAAAGTTTGTCATCGTAACAAGGATATGATAATGAGGAAGTGGGCTACATTGAGTGGTAATTGCCAAAAGTTCAACGCTATTTACAAATATTTAAAACGTAATGGTAAAATTAGGAAAATTAAGGTTGATCTTTTGAAACATGCAAAGCTCCAATATCGTGAAGAGTCAAAAGGCGGGACATTATTTTTTACTCAAGAACACGCGTGGTGTGTCTTGAAATTATGCCCCAAATGGTACTCGGCCGAACCGATTGATCTCACCGATATATGCGGCGAAGATGCGCGACCTCATCCCCCTAGAAACCTTGACCCGTAAAAAAATCAAATAGAAAATGACGTCGAGCACCGCGGGAAGTCACTCGGAGTCTTTATTGGAGACTTTACATGTTGAATTCAAACTCAAACGGGAAACCACCGAATTGTCGTACAAGGTGAAGAAGGAGAAATCCTGGGCAATAGTGAAGTGTTAAAAATTAAAGTTTCTCACGATTAGCACCAACGGTTTTCTGGATGACCAATGCCACCTCATCAATATGCAAAAAGAATAAATAATGAAAAACTATCGCCCAAATTAATCGTCTCTGTTAATTTCTTTTCGTATGTTTTTTTCATAGTTTTTAATTTGTATTAATGAAATTTATTTGTTTGAAAAAATAAAAAATAAAATAATATTGTCGGTGGGTGAAACCCAAATAGCATGTCATGAGTGAGATGGTGTTTTAGTATGTGACTGTTAAAAGTGAGGATGATGTGATGTCACTGAAAAAAAATGGCATGCAAAGGGTCAGCCAAGGTCCAATGTTTAGTGATATTACATTTAGGGTAGTTTATCCGTTAACTATCCCTTAATAAGTTAATATTGTCATACCATTAGCCGGTCTCATTGCATGCTCAAAATTGTTTAACTTTTGAGGTTCTCATATGTTTCGTGTAATGGACAAAACTAACAAAGTTGCAAGGCTAATTTCTATCACACTCATTCGAACATTCAAAATCACCAAATAAATTTAGATCTGTACCAAAATAATCAATCAACTTTTTATAAAAAAAAATTATAAAATTACCATACCGCTATCACCTGTAATTTGGGAAAACTGTCTATCTAATATTATTCAACATACGAAACAATATAGACAAGTATATGGATAATTATAGATGTGGGCTTGATCCCAGTACAAATACACAACTATACTCAGGGCTAACACTCCCCCGTAGTTGGAGCGGTAGGAGACCGGACGCTCAAACTGGAGCGAAACTCCTCAAATAGAGCTGAAGGCAATCCTTTGGTGAAAATATCCGCATACTGATAACGTGAAGGCACATGAAGCACTCGGACCTGACAAGCAGCAACTAAATCATGAACAAAATGTATGACAATCTCAATGTGCTTCGTACGCTGATGCTGAACTGGATTGCAAGATAAATAAACAACACTAAAATTATCACAGTAGACAAGCGTAGCGGAAGATAAAGGAGTATGCAACTCACGCAATAAATTACGCAACCAACAAGTCTCAACAACAGCATTGGCAACACCACAATACTCTACCTCTGCACTAGAACGAGAAAGCGCCAGCTGACGCTTAGAGGACCAAGAGAGTAAGTTGTTACCAAGAAAGACACAATAACCTGAAGTCAAGCGTCGAGTAGTATGGCAACTAACCCAATCTGCATCCGAATAAGCAACCAAATCTGTAGTGAGGGGAGAAAATAACTGCAACCCATGATCCAAAGTACCACGAACAGACCGCAAAATCCGCTTAAGAGCCAAAAAATAAGGCTCCCAAGGATCATGCATATAAAGACACACCTGCTAAACTTCATAAGAAATATCCAGACGAGTAAAAGTGAGATACTGTAGAGAACCTGCAAGACTCCGATATAGAGTCGGATCAGAGACCGGATCACCATCACTTCCTAGTTTAGACTCAGTATCAATAGGAGTCCGACTAGGATTGCAATTAACCATATGCGGCGTTTCAAGAATTTCAATAGCATATTTCTTCTGAGATAAAAACATCCCTGAAGAATCTCGTGTAACTGAAATACCCAAAAAATAATTAAGAGAACGTAAATCCGTCATAGCAAACTCCTTATGTAAGGAAGTAATAATCTGCTGTAATAAAGCCTGAGAAGAAGCTGTAAGCACAATATCATCCACATATAATAACAAGTAAGCAGTATACATCCCATGTTTGTATATAAATAAAGAAAAGTCACACCGACTATGCTGAAAACCAGCACGCGTGATATACTACGCAGAACGCTGAAACCAAGCTCGAGGGGCTTACTTGAGCCCATAGAGACCCCGCTGTAATAAACACACATAATTAGGATGTACAATGTCCCGAAACCTTGGAGGCTGATGCATATAAACCGTCTCGGATAAATCACCATGTAAAAAGGCATTCTTAACATCAAGCTGGTGAATCAGCCAATGTCGAGAAGCAACTAAACTAAGAACAGTCTGAATAGTACCCGGTTTAACAACCAGACTAAAACTCTCATCAACATCAACACCCTCTAGTTGAGTACTACCATGCGCTACAAAATGGGCCTTGTAGCGACTAAGTGTGCCATCAGCTAAATACTTGTGGCGAAAAATCCACATACATCAGACAATATTGGTGTCCGAAGGTTGAGGTATAAGAGTCCAAGTTTGGTTTTTATTAAGAGCATTATATTCGTCACTCATGGCATTTTGCCAAATAGAATCATGAAACGCATCACGATATGACTTGGTAAAGGCGGAACTGATGACATATGTAAATTGAGACGTTGAGTAGGCTAATTAGACCCGACACAGAAACGTATGATAACAGGGTGAACCAAGACGGGGTTCGGATTTTCAGGTGGATTGGGAATTGTAAGGGGTGAAGTTTCATTTTGAGCAGTGGGAGGTTGTTCGTAATCCATTTTAGGTGTTTGTTAGGCCATATGCATAGGTTGGATATGTGGTGGAGTATCTTGGGCTATAATGGATTGTTGGGTTATGGGGTTATGGGATGGTATAGCGTGGGCTGGTGATTCAGGTTGGGCTGAAGGGGCTATATTTATATCAGTGGGAGTAGTATTTGGTGTAGGTGTATGAGTTGCGTGTATTGTATCAGGGTCCAAAACTGGAATAGACCTAATGGGTTGAGTGGGGATATCGAATGAATCATCTAAAAACGCGTAGGTGGGTACTGAGGTGGGTTGATTGGATCTATATGGAAAAACGGTTTCTTTAAAGGTAACATGACGTGAGATAATTATTCTATTTATGTGTAAGTCAAGACATCAATTCCTACGATGATTGGAAGCGTGTCCCCACAATATGGAGGGTGTGGCACGTGGTTCAAGTTTATGATTAGGATATAGGTGTGGGTAATATAAATAACCGAAAGTGCGTAAAAGGCTATAGTCCGACTATTTTCCAAACAAGCAAGTATAAGGTATCTTATTGGTAATTGCAGTGGAAGGTAAAATATTGAGCAAGTGAGTGGCCATATTGTGAGCCTCAACCTAAAATGTGGGTGGAAGATTGGCTTGAAAAAGTAACGTTTAAATGAGATTATTTATGGTATGAACCATTCGTTCAGACTTACCATTTTGTTGGGATGTCTTGGGACATAAAAACTGAAATTGTATACCATTTTCGGCAAAAACTTTATGAAGGTTACGGTTGTCGAATTCACCACCATGATTACACTGAAATGAATGAATTTTACACTTAAACTGAGTACGAACATAGGAACGAGACAATACAAATTTAGACAAAACATTAGATTTATTAAGCAAAGGATAAACCCAAACAAACTGAGAATAGTGATCTAAAAACAAAACATAGTATTTAAACCCTGAATGACTTGGTATGGGTGAAGTCCAAACATCCGAGTGAATAATGTCAAAACAAGAAGTAACAACAGTGTTAGAATTGTCAAACGGAAGCCTCACGTGTTTTCCAAGCTGACAAGCATGGCAAAGAACGGGATGTTTCTCTTTATTATAAGAAATAACATTATTAGAAACAAGACGATGTAACACGTCTCCTCCTGGATGTCCAGGACATTGGTGCCACGTATGTTGACTGAAAAGGAAAGCATGAGGGATTGGAGAAAGAGCCGTGATTGGGTAGAGATCCCCCGTGCTTTAACATCGGAGAAGCACCCGACGCGTCATGAAATCTTTAACCGACAAACCAAAGAAATCAAATTCAATAGTGCAATTATTATCACGAATAAATTGACGAACAGAAATTAAATTTTTAACAATATGAGAGGTAATAAGAATGTTATTTAGGTGAAGAGATTTAAAGGGAGTTGACAAAATGCTATGGCCTATATTAGTGACGGGTATAGAGTGACCGTCACCAACCGAAACAGACGGATACAAACACGAATTAAAAACTATACTAAGACTAGTAACCAAATTATTTAAATAAGAACTCGCACCTGTGTCCATGTTCCAGGCGCGAATAGCGAGATCATGAAGTGTCCCAATAGTAAAAGCATGAGACAAAGTGGTTGCCTGTCCCGGGGTAGCTGTGGGTCCTATTGACCCAAGAAAAACATGTGTTGACCCGGTATGGGCCTGTTGGGCCGAGTGTACATGTGAAGAACCAACAGGCTGTGCCATATGAACCTGGTGGCCTGGAGATGAAACCTAGTAACCGGTTGGGGCAGTTTGGACCAACTGGAATATGCCAGATGGTTGGGCCGACGATAGGGTAACAAACTAGACCGGGCCAGAATAGGGACCTGACAAGTAACCAAACCCAGGAGAGGGTCCAACAGGCTGGGCCAGAGGGGTGTAATAAATTAAGCCTGGGCTAGGTGTTGCATAATAGGAAGCCGGGTTGGTAACACTAGATTGCTTATGAGTAGTATTATCATTGATGCTAGTAGGAGTGTCAATACCTAAACGATCTAAAAGTTTGACCAACAAGTCATCAATGTTTTCCTTTTTCTTTTCAACAACACTGGATCCGGTCATTGCGAATGAGTAATGTGTCATGAACAGTGAAAGAAGTAGGGTTTATACTAATGAGTTGTTACTGTGTCGTGGGTTTGGGATTTTTCAACATACGAAACAATATAGACAAGTATATGGATAATTCTAGATGTGGGCTTGAGCCCAATACAAATACATAAATCACTGATCAACAACAACTTAATCTAGTAATCATAATCAGCACGTACTCTTACCGGTGGAGCAGCCATTACTTAAAGTAATCAAGTAATTATAATTGGTCATGGCTAGCTAGTTCTACACCTTGAATCATATGTTCTATCAATCGATTGCTTTTAAATTGTTTAGTGACTTGTTTTGATTTGGATATTGAGGGTACTTCTTTCAATTATTAGATTTTTAGGGTAGTAATTTGTGGGGTCATTGTTTTAATTATTACTTTTACTAATCTTTTACGAATCGGCTTGCATATTCAAGAAACCATTTGGTGTTGGAAATTTAATTTAATTGTTTGGTTCAGTTATACATGATTACATGGTTGGAGGTACGGAGTGTACACCCATAGGTCACTGAACACTCTGACTCTGATAGTGGTAAATGGGAATTCAAGTCGCTGATGAAGTTTAGTGAGTTCGCTCTTCAGTGAGTGTAACTCTAAACTGGATGGTATTTATTAGTCAGATGGATTCAGCTTTGTACTCTCTGAGTAGTAAGCTTGAAGGACACCATCAGGGAGTAATCCATCAGAGGATGTATCCTCAGTGGGTTAACACATCAGTAAATCTTTTCAGCTTAGACACTTCAGCTTGTATGCTCTTCAGTGAGCTGGCTGATGAGTGTTCAGGACACTGAAGGCATGACTTATCTGGAATGAATTCAAATACTTGTAATGACTTTGACCTATTCAAGTGGCGTTTATTACTACATTAATGACCACGTTTAATTATTCATGTAACCACTATTCCTAAAATCATAGAGGAGATTCTGGTGCAATAATGGGCTGATTAATTACTATAATTCCATGATTAGGGTTTTGAGTAATCTATCCTATAAATAGGATATCATAACCTGCATGAGATACAGACATAAAACTTAAACACTTGGATGCGCTTGGGTTATTGATTTGTACCTAACTCAATAACAAACATTTGGTCTTATCCCAAGTAGATATTCATGATACCTATATATTATGGTCGAACAGTTTACTTTGGAAAGTGATAACACGATTCCAAGTGATATCCGGAAACCTTCATTGGTATATTGATAGCTATTGATTATCTTCACCTAATTCTGAGCTTCTAACCACCAACAATCAAAGTAAACTATTTGTGATAATCAATGGTTGCTGCAATGAAGCACATAGTGGCTAATTTCTCCAAGCTTGAATGGGTTGATTTTAGAAGATGACAAAAGAAGATGCACTTTCTTCTTTCTACCATGAGTGTGGTATATGTACTTACTACACCAATGCCTGAAGATGGTAAGAATGCTATCGTGGAACATATTCGGAAAAGGAGCAAATGGGATAATGATGACTATGTATGTCGTGGTATCATTCTCAATGATATGTTTGATTCCTTGTTTGATATTTACCAAAATGTTGAATCTGTTAAAGAACTATGGGATTCCTTAAAAGCCAAGTACATGACTGATGATGCATCAAGTAATAAGTACCTTGTAAGTAATTTCACCAATTACAAAATGACTGATTCAATAATAGTTATGGAATAATACAATGAACTTTTGGTATACTTGATAGATTTATACAACATAAAATGAACATAGATGAGGCTATTTAAGTCTCTCGTGTCATTGATTAACTTCCCCCTTCTTAAAAATATTTCAAGCATACCTTGAAGTATAAGAATGAGGAATTAACTCTTATTGAGTTGGGCAGTCATTTGCGCATTGAGGAGTCCCTCAGGGTGCAGGATAGTGACAAGCCAAAGGACAACAATGTTATTGGTCCTTCAGTTGTCAATATGGTAGAGCATAACAACTCAGGTACAATGAAAATAAGGGTAAATGTAAACATCATGACACCAAAGCTGATCCAAACAAGAAGTCAAAAGAGACTTGTTGGAAGTGTGGGAAACTTGGACACTTAAAAAGGGATTGCAAATGTGGAAAAGTTGGTAACAAAGCTAATGGTTCAGGCACAAATGGTTCAGTGAATGGTTCTTCTAACTTACTGAAAGGTCAGAATATGTTCAATAAATCTCTTCATGGTTTATTATGTTACATATGTATCTTAATCTTATTTTGTGCAGAATGATGATGTTGCGTGGTGGGTTGACTCAGGAGCAACAAGACTTATGAGTCACTAAATGATGTATATATTCTTTACATGGGAAATGAGTCAACAACCCTGGTGCATAGACGTGGTTGTGTATATCTTAAATTTAGTTCTGGAAAGATTGTTTTCTTGTTTAATGTTTTTCATGTTCCTAATATTAGGAATAATTTGGTTTCAAGTAGTGCTTTGAATAATTGTGGTTATAAACAAGTGATTGAATCTGATAAATTTGTTTTGTCTAAACATGGTATGTTTATTGTTTTGGTTATTTAAGTAATCAAATGTTCAAGCTTAATATTGTTAATGATATTGTTAATTCAGCCTTCATCTCAACCTCTAAACTGAATGATTTAATTCTATGACATGCTAGACTGGGCCATGTCCACTTTAAAAGGATGCAAAATATGTCTAATGATGGGTTAATCCCTGCTTTTGACATGGACACGAGAAAGTGTAAGACTTGCATGCTAAACAAAATAACTAAAAATCTATTTCAAAATGTAAAACGTGAAACTAAAGTTTTAGAGCCGATCCATAGTGACTTATGTGATGCATGCTACTCCCTCATTAGGGAATAAGAAATACTTTGTGACATTTATTGATGATACTTATAGGTTTTGTTATGTTTATTTATTACATTCAAAGAATGAAGCATTAGATAAATTTAAAGTATTCAAAATTGAAGTTGCATTGCAACAAGGGTCCCTAATCAAAAGATTCATGATTGATAGGGGAGGTGGGTACATGGATACTCTATATTTTTAGTCTTTTGATATATTTCATGAAACGACTGCTCCCTATACTCTCCAACAAAATGGTATATCTATAAGGAAAAACAAAGTACTAAAAAAATGGCTAATTCCATGTTGGCCTACTCAGGACTGAGTCAATGGTTTTGGGGTGAAGCTATGTTAACAGCTTGTTATTTATTAAATAGGGTTCCCAATAAAAGGAACAGGATAATCCCCTATAAACTCTAGACTAAAAAGAAACCAAACCTGAACTACCTTAGGGTTTGAAGTTGTAGGGAAGTTGTAAGACTCCCTGATCCAAAGCTAAAAATTATGGGTGAAAGAGGCATTGAATACATCTTTGTTGTATATGCTGAGCATTCCAAGGTTTTTAGGTTCTATGTCATTGAACCTAATGAATCAGTTTCAATCAACTCAATAATTGAATCAAGGGATGCTATCTTTGATGAGAATAGATTCTCATCAGTACCTAGACCAAGTTAGATGTCCATGATAAATAGAATTGAAGACATTGGTAGTTCAGTGGTCCCTAAAAAGGTCACTGAAGAGGTTGTGGTTCAGCAACATGAACCTGAGCTTAGGAAAAGCAGAAGGACTAGGACTCCAAACAACTTTGGACCTGAATTTTAATTATACTTAATTGAAGGAACAAGGGATGAGGTCTCTAACCAACACTCCTATTGCTTTAATGTTGAGGAAGAACCCAAAACATTTGATGAAGCAATAAAGTCCTAGGATGTTGCTTTCTGAAAAGAAGCAATTAATGATGAGATAGATTCTATCATGGGCAACAACACTTGGGTGTTAGCTGATCTACCTCCAGTTGGCAAACTTATGGGTTGCAAATGGATTTTCAAAAAGAAAATGAAGGCAAATGGAACAATTGAAAAGTTCAAGGCAAGACTGGTCATCCAAGGCTTCAAACAAAAGTTAAGGATATACTATTTTGATTCTTATGCACCAGTGGCATGTATCATTACCATAAGACTGCTCATTGTTTTGGCATCAATTCACAACCTGATTATTCATCAGATGGATGTGAAGACAGCTTTCTTAAATGGTAAAGCGGATGAGGAGTTCTATATGAACCAACCTCAAGACTTCATCATGCCTGGCAATGAAAGTAAGGTGTGTAAACTGATTAAGTCTTTATATGGACTGAAGCAAGCACCTAAGCAATGGTATCAAAACTTTGATGAAGTGGTTTTGTCTAGTGGTTATTTACTTAACCAAGCTGAAAAATGTGTATATAGCAAATTTGATGAATCTAGTAAATGAGTCATCGTTTGTCTATATATTGATGACATGCTGATCTTTAGCACTGACCAAGTTTAGGTTGACTTGACATAGGAATTTTTGTCATCAAGGTTCTCTATGAAAGACATGGGGGAGGCTAATGTTATCTTTAGCATTAGGAATAAATATGAAAGTAATGGGATATCAATTTCTCAGTCTCATTATATTAAAAAGGTACTGAAGAAATTCAATTACTTTGATTGTACTGTAGTGAGTACTTGTATGCATATAAGTGAGAAGCTAATGCCTAATAATAGCAAAGCTATAATCTTAGCTTGAGTATTCTATCATGACTGGCTGCCTGATGTATGCCATGACTTGTACAAAGTCTGATATTGCTTTTGGAGTAGGTAAACTAAGTAGGTACACTAGTAATCCTAGTACTCACCACTGACAAGCCATTCAAAGGGTACCGAAGTATATAAAGAAAACTATGAATTATAGTTTAACATATACCGGTTATCCTTCAATTCTAGAAGGATACACTGATGCAAGTTAGATCAGCAATACTGAAGATAATTCGTCTACCAGTGGCTGGGTGTTCCTACTTGGTGGATGTGCAACCTCTTAGGCTTTCGAGAAGCAAACTTACATCACCAGTTCAACAATGGAATATAAATTTATGGTTTTTGCAACTGCTGATAAGGAAGCTAAATGGTTAAGAAACCTGATCCTTGAGATTCCATTGTGGTCCAAACCTATAACACCTATATATATATCCATTGTGATAGTGCTGCAACATTGGCAAAAGCTTATAGCCAAATGTACAATGAAAAGTCTAGATACTTGGGTGTCAGGCATAACATGATTCATGAACTTATTATGAATGGGGTGGTATCCATAGAGTTTGTGAGTTCTCAACAAAACTTAGCTGATCACTTGATGTAGAGATGGCTAGAGACTTGGTTTTAAAGTCTGCTGAAAGGATGGGTTTAAGGCCCAACTTAGTCGTTGAATGTTAAGCCACCCAACTCCCTCCTAAGGAAACTTGAGAGTTGAGTTCAATGTGGAAAGTTAAATTTTCAGTGGACTGGAGCACATGTTTTACAATCATCCTAGGGATGTGCCTAGAACCTGCTAAAAAGGATGATGCAGCCTTTACTTTTTAATGTTTAATTTCTTTGAAAAAGTGCTTGGCAGGATTATGAATAAAAAGGAACCACCTATGTGAATGCTAAGGTTTTGCCGCTTTAGGGAGCTTTGGACTTTTGGCTCTTACAACATTTATGAATTGGATATTGACACATCGCTTATATAATGTCAAGAGCATTTAAGTGTTTGAAAATTTGTATGTATTTTATCTTTAAGTATTCAAATTGGTTGAAAGGTTCAATTCTTAGAACATCTTGATTCTTGAATATTTGAACGTGTTATGTACTAAGATGGAAATTCAATCCTCATGATATTTTCGTTTATGCACTTGTTTTGTTTTATTGTTATTTTCATTTAAAAGGAATTGTCTAAATTGGGGATGATTGTTGGAAATTTAGTTCAATTGTTGGGTTCAGTTCATACCAGATTATGGGGCTGGAGGTACGGAGTGTACACCAATAGGTCACTGAACACCCTGACTCTGATATTGGTAAATGGGAATTCAAGTCGCTGATGAGTGTTTAGAACACTGAAGGCATGACTTAGCTGGAAAGAATTCAAATACTTGTAACGGCTTTGACCTATTCAAGTGACTGTTATTACTGCATTAATGACCATGTTTAATTACTCATGTAACCACTATTTCTAAAATCATAGAAGAGATTATGGTGCAATTAATGGGCTGATTAATTACTATAATTCCATGATTAGGGTTTTGAGTAATCTATATAGGATATCATAACTATAGAAAACTTAAACACTTGGATGCACTAGGGTTATTGATTTGTGCCTAATTCAATAACAAACATTTGGTCTTATCCTAAGTAGATATTCGTGAGACCCAGACATTATGGTCGAATAGTTTACTTTAGAAAGTGATAACACGATTCCAAATGATATCCGATAACCTTCATTAGTATATTAATAACCATTGATTATCTTCATCAAGTTTTAAGATTCTAACCACCAACATTTGGTACTACTCATGGAGCATGGTAAATTATAGCTAGGACTTGACGATTTTGGGTTAAAAAGTTAACTTTTAGTTTAGGCTTTATTCATTTCTAAATTAAGTTTCTTTCATATTTATTTCATTAGCCTTTTTAACAAAGTAAAGTTTCAAAGAAACCCATTCACGCTCGAATGATCTCTAGAAAAGCATAAAGTTTAGAATCATTAACATTCAATGGAAAGATGTGATGTCCAGGTTTCACACATTAAGCTTTTGTTATCAAGACATGAATCCATAATCAGTGTTTTAAAACCCGGATTGACCCGGCCGGTTGAACCGTGTACCGCTTAGGTAACCGAGCGCCGATTTTAGGCGAAAAACCTAGTTGAACCGTGACGTGATGGCCCGACCAAATCAATTGAAAATCCGTTTTTGAAAAATTGTCCACAACATTAACAACAAACTTTTTTTCCTAAAGAAGGATTAGTCAAAAGCTCTATTTTATGTTGTTCTCAATATGGATTGTTAAAAGTTTAAAACTTAATTAGTCATTTAAGATCAGGGAAAATATCCGTGATGTGCCATAACCACACACGAAGGCCATTACGGCCACTGGAACCACGCGTGGTCGTCTCACTTTTGGCACCCGTGCACCACCAAACCTTTTATACTTCGTTTGCGTGAGAGAGGTGTATCGCGAGATATGTTTTTGTTTAAGACTCCTCACTCACACAACGACACATGGAGGTTAAAACACCACCCATAAAGGATGGATTTTTTGTGTATAAGCGAGATATGTTTGAGTAGTTTATTACATCTTGTTGGTGGTGGAGTGAAAATGTAATATGATGTTGAGTTTACAAAAATGATTTTGGTCATGGTTGCACCCAGTCTAATGGCTGGTTTGAAAGTGAATACTAAGATAAGGATGATGTGTTTGGTGACAATTATATCATGTCTAAGAGCACAATGCTTTTAATCATCAACTTGTTGATTTTTTTTGGAACGGCAATTTGTGGCTACATGGCCCCTAGCCCAGAAGGCGTAGCGAGCCCACACAACCAGGTTTGGTCCAGCCCAGAAGGCAATGGCACCCTTCCCTTTACACACGCGGGAGGAAACCCCTATCGCCTTAGACAAGACTCGAACATGAGACCTTGCCTAGGAGGGTAAAACCTCCATACCATTGGACCAAATGCCCGTTGGTCATCAACTTGTTGATTGCTGTTTCATTTTTTAATATATATGGTGAGAAGTGACTAAAAGCACACATTTAAGATGCAACGACTTTCATTAGATGTATTTTTATTCATCTAGATGCATCATTTTGAGTTTTGAAAGTTAATTTGATGTGTAGATGGTGCAAATTGATTTTTATGATTTTGGCACATGTAGAGGACCAAAAAATAAGAGAAATCATGAAATGCATCTAATATACTTATATGCATCTAATTAAAAGCTAGAAAACACATTATGATGCATTATAATGCATATAAGATTATAGAGATGCATCTAATTTAAGTCGGTGCATCTCGAATATGCGGTTATAGTTACTTTTTATTCTTCTTATTTTAAGGAAACTTCTCATTTGATACTAACTCAATATATATATATATATATATATATATATATATATATATATATATATATATATATAGGCTTTGGTTCCATTGAGAAGATTTTTATTTTGAGAAGATTGAGAAATCTTCATTTGAGCCAGTGATTTGTATTATTTTGATTTGATTCACAAGTAAACATCATTTAATAGTGAATTGAATGTATAAATCATAATTTTGATTCACAAATCTTTGTAAAAATTGAGTTATGATAATGATTCAATAAACTTGTACATATGATTCAATATTGTACTTATATTGCAAAACTGAGAGATTTTTAACATTGATTCAAATTTCTTTTTACACATTTTGGATTATAATCACATTAAAATGAGTTTTACACTTGGAAAACTTGAATCAAAGTTAAAAATCTATCGTTTTTGAAAACCTTATCAATCTTCTCAAAATAAAAACTTTCTTAATGGATCCAGCTTATATATATATATATATATATATATATATATATATATATATATATATATATATATATATATATATGTATGTGTGTGTGTGTGTGTGTGTGTGTGTATACTAGTTACATAACCCGCCCGACGGGCGGGTTCGCTTCAGACATTTTTTATAGAAAAGGTTTGTGTTAGTGTGGCTTAATAATTTCGAGTGTTGAGTACAGTTGGCCATGAATGTATCAAAACGTTCCAGGCAGGCTAGGGTGGTTTGTTTTGGTTTCGTCAATATAAAACGGTTCAGTTATTGTAAGAGTTTGGGTTAATAATTTTGAGTGTTGAGTATAGTTGGCTATGAATGGATTAAAACGGTTCCGGTAGTTCAGGTTTGGTGTTTTTTGGTTCGATCAATATTAAACGGTTCAGTTAGGTCCGGGTCTGTCTGTTTTGGTCTGGTCAATATTTTGTGATTACAGTTTTAAAACCCTCATGTTATTGTTTTATATTTTTGATTGTTAATAAATCTAATAAGTAAATGTCTTTTTAGGCCGAGGTTTTGTTAATATAATTAATATCTAATATCCATTACATGAACACGTAATAGTAAATTAATTATGTACATAAGAAATGTTTGTTAGCAAAAATTGTTTAAATCTTACATTTAAGTTATAAATGTATAATTTTATATATATATAAAGGTTTATTTGCATGGTGGTACAAATTAACACCATTTGTGTATTTAAGTAAGTGATTTTTTTAAAGAAAATGTTATTCATTGAATTATTTTTTGTGACGATTATGTGCTAGATTTTGTATTATAATTTTTTGTTGTTTATTCGTTTTCTATAATTTTTTTTGTTTTTTGGTTATCTTTAGTCTGTAATTGTCTGGTTTGTAACATAAGTAGATGGATTATTTTCAAACTGTTAAATGGTTTGAGTGAAATTGTTATTTTGTTGGCATCCATATTTTTTGAAACTGCTAAACTATTTGAGATTATTTGTTGTTTTGTTAAAATATAAATAAACTGTTTATATACATACTACTTTCCTTGATTTTATGAGCACCGTAAAACACATATGCACATCCTTTTTATTGATTTTGTTACAAGCCATAAACACGCATGCAACATTATGAATATTTACTAACAGTTAAAATGGTCAAACTTACATATCGTAGCTTTGTATTTGAATAAATATCACATTTGATTTCAAATCATTAACTGATAATTGTATTTCTTTTCTAGAACAAAGGAGTTAAAATGGAGAAGATTTTAATAAAGCACAAGATATTACAATACTCATAAAGTGTGATACTCAACAAATTTTGCAAAATTTGACCTTCTAGTTCCTTTACGCATGCTAGACTGAGATGGTTATCAGCACCCCAAGCTAATATTCAGAACATGAGAAAATGAGATGTATAAAAGAGGAAATATATGCCGATTCGATTTAAGGTTATATTTTATCTCATCAGGTGAAATAAAAAAGTAGCCAAAAGATAAATAAGTTAAACGGGTCGATAATGTGAAACATGCATAAATAAATAAAACATGCCAATCAATTTCATAAATCATAAAAGCTGTAATGAATTCGGCTCACACAAGTTATTCTCAATCCACGTATGATGTCAAACAAACAATAACAGTGTCAAATGAATTTCGCAAACACAATAAAATACAAATCAAGCCCGAGAAGTATCTTGTTTCGTCACGCTTGAAGCCTCAGATAAAAAATCCATGAGTATGATCAAGAATCTGATGAATTAACAATTAGCAAGTTATCCAAAGATGCTTACTTACTTACAAGTGTTAAACTTGTTGATCCCTTTGCAGATGCTCCAATAAAGATTTTGCCTTCCGTTGAGCCCTTTCTGACCCATTCTTTGCCAGTTCCATCAATGGGATCACTATAGCGAGCCTGCTTATACAAGAAAGATTGTCACTATCTCTCTTGCATAAAGAAAGCAAGATCGAAGTGGCACTTTTTCTTCTTTCTTGGAATATCGATTCTAGTAAGATCAATTAAAAGAGGCATTATGCTAGCTCAGACTATTGCTGCTTTAGCTTCTTGGTGCCTAGCAAGAACATAAAGTATAGTTAAGGACTTTTCAACCATACAACTACTTGAATCAGTCAACATTTTTAGAAGAACCACAATGACCCCTGCCCTCACAGCACGTCCTTTGTTTCCTTGATAAACGCACAGATTAAACAACGTCGTTGCAGCATCTTTTTTGCCTTTAGTGCTTCCGTTTTCAAGAAGATTAACTAAAGCAGGAAGAGCACCCGATGCACCAATTATGATCTTATTTTCATTAGCACGTGATAAGCTAAAAAGAGTTGCAGCTGCATTTTCTCTAGTTTCCACTGTTCTAACTCTAAGTAGTTGTACTATAGAAGGTACCATATTGGCAAGTATTATAAGTCCCTTATTGTTTTCGTATGTAGAAAGATTAAGTATTAAAGTGACTGCATTTTCTTGAGTGACACTATCTTCAGAATTTAGTAAACTCATAAGAACCAGGATTGCTCCTGCTTCAGCAAGTAAGATTCGGTTGTCTGTGCTTCTTTTAGATAAGGATCTTATACCAGACAATGCAGACCTTCATTCTTCAAGTGATCGGCTTAAAAGGTTTCTCACAAGCAATTCAATATGCTTAACATCTTCACTTACATCACAGAAAGACCCGTCACTTCTTTTCAATTTCTTGTTTGCTAATAGAGTTGGTTGCTGATGACATCAAATAACGTCTATTTTATAGCATCATTTATCCTATGTAATTAACCCATTTTGTATAATTATTGCAAAGAATTGTTACTTAATCGTTTGTATTTAAGTATTGCAATAATTACGAAGTACTTGGTGAATATTAGCAAAAGGCACGCATTCTGGAGCTTAAACAAAGATATTTTGAAGATAACTGTTCTGACAACCAATACGTCGTATCCATCAAGGAAGATACGGCGTATATGTGCCTGCACTCACCAAAGACCACGAAGGAAACATGATCAATGCGCCGCATCCAGAAGCCCAATACGCCGTATTGGAGATATAGTATATAAATATTCTAGAAGATATCAAACGTGCTCCCTACTCTAAGAAACCCTAATATGTCGTATCCAACACATTGGATACGCCGTATCGACACCGACTCCAGACCTTATAAATAGAAAACTCAAAAATGAATTTTAAGTGTGCTAAATCATATTCTCGATACCTAAACCATAAAAGTCAATTTTTAGAGGAGAAAAAGAGCATAAGAGGTCTCACAACGCATTCTAATCCATAGGAGACAACGTGTAATTTCTTATACTTTTGTAATCGTTTAGTTTTTTGTATCATTCGTTAACTTGGTTAGTTTAACTTGGCTAAGACATTACTCTTGTATTAATTATGATGTTTAAAGGCTAACACCTTCGGGTATTAGCCATTATTATAAAGATCTAAATGTTGTGTTTTGTTTATATCTCGATTGCTTAATTTATCGTTGTATGCTTGTTTATGTTTATCAATTTATACTTGTTTACGTGCTTTTGTATGCGACCTATCATTCAACTGGATCTAGTTATACGGATCAAGTAATCTAGATGTCTGATAGCTCTCCATATAGTAATTTATACATCTAGAATCATAGGATCACAAGTATTGTCCTGTTAAATTCGTGTTAAGGATACGCTTTTGGGTTAACTAGTTATCAGATATTGCCTTTGGTTTATTGAACAAGTTGACTATCAGGTAAACCTAGATAATTCAACAAATAACGTTCTGATTCCATTGGATAGTTGGACAAGTGGACTTCTAGAGTATAAATTACCATTAAGCAGTAAGTGGGTAAAGTCTCTATGAGCTAAGGTTTAACAAGATCACCATTGCTTTAATCCCTAAGATAGATTATAATCAGCAAATAAGGATGCTTTATGCGGATGCTTTAATTGTGACGGAATTAATGTCTCTAGATCTTAGGATGAAGTCCCGCCTAAGTCTAAGAATGATATGCCACCTCGAGATAAGTAATCATTGCACTAAATAAACAAACCAACTTCTAATCGGATTAATGATGGCTAATACAATTTTCTATTATAAGGCTTGATCGCTCTTTTATCTTTTGTTAATTTGCTTACGTGGGTTAAAGTGTCTTGAATTGATTGTAGTCACCACTAAACTCGTGCCAGTCTCTCAGGCTGAAAACCCCCTTTTACCTGTTAGAATTAGAATTAGAACTAACATAGGATTATCATAGGTTTGACTTAGATTAGACTTAACTTAGATTAGATAACCAAAATATTAATAAATTAAGAGATTTAACCTCGCTTTAAGTGTTCGACACCCTACTTACCACGAATCTACCACCGACCGGGTACATCGCCCGTTAAAGTGTTATTTTTGGTTAAGTCATCAACATATAAATTTAAAACTTGAATCGTAAAAATATACACCACATAACGACACATCAAGTTTTTGGCACCGTTGTCTGGGAGTGAAAATTTAATCTTGATTTTTATTTTATATTTTGGTTTTTAACATTAGATCTAACCCTTAGAAGTAGTGTAAATTAGATTAGTGTATATTCTTGTATATTCTGTATATTTTTGTATATTTGTTAGTTTAATTGTTTGCTTGTATATTTGTGTGTTTAATTTAATTGTTTTCCTAATACACTGTTCTGGTCGATAACTCGATACGGCGTATCCATTACCATTGAATACGACGTATCCAACTTTTTGTCCAATATAGCGTATTTATTCAACTTATTAATACGGCGTATACACTTCTATTGAATACGGCACATCGATCATCTGAGACAGAATCAGAATCTTAGTTTTCATATTTGATTTCTATGCTTAATTTTTCTATCTTTCTTTAGAGCAAATCCTGCTGATATTTTTATCCTTGTTACAGGAAGTACTTATCAGAGCTAGTAGACTGAAGAAGATACCATAAGAAGTCATGGCAGAACTAATTTTAGAAGAATACACAGTGAATGCTCAAAATAAATCGAATCTTTCTATCACCAGTAACGATATAAGCATTAAACTCAGCAATGAATTTTTGGTGGAATTACGAAAGAGTGCATTCCATGGATGAATTGACGAAGAAGTAGTGAACCACATTGCTAAGGTGCTTGAAATGATTGATTTAATCTACATTTCTGGTGTGGATTCCCATCAACTATGAATGAAAGTCTTTCCTCTCTCATTAGCTGATAAAGCACGACAATGGTGGATAAACGAGGGGGAAGGAAAAATCACCGTTTGGGAAGAACTTGTTGAGAAATTTTTTTGTAAATTTTATCCCAAATCATACGATGGAGAAGAAGAAATGTTGAACGAGGGAGATAACTAGGGGATAGATCCACTTGAATTCATATCGCGAATAAATTCATCATTTGATAAACATATGAAGATGAATGAAAGAACTAAAAAGGTATTATTCCATGCTTGGATGAATGGGAGTTGAAATAAAAGACGAATGGATGACAGGATCTTAAGCAGTAATGATACTACTACTGATTCATTTTTTAGACCTTATCTAAAAGCAAGTGAAATAAACGAAACTAAAAAGGATAATGAACTAAGCCAGATGAAGCGCAAATACAACAATCCATCCAATTCTATTGATGAGCAACCTTACAAAAGGATATGCAAGGCAGAAAAGTTTAAAGCAATAAAACATTCACTTGGACCTAACAAAGAATATATTGCTATAAGAAGATGTGAATATGATGCTTGGGAAAGAAACGAAGAAAGGATGTCCATAATTTACCAAGAAATTTTTCAGAAGAAGGACAACGGATGGAAGGTGACGCGCACCGAGTAAAAAGCTAAAGAAAAGTCTAACTTAAAGACTTCTCTGTAAACAAAAGTGCTTCTCGAGAGACAACCCGGAATGTTATTTAATTTTATCGAGTCTGCCTTCTCATACATCAATACGGAGTATCTGCTCCATACCATATGGCGTATTGATTGTCTGGACGTTATCAGTCTTTACTTTTTATGCACTTTTAAAACATTATTGTCAGTTCTGGCAATAAGGCGTATTCATGCACATGATACGGCGTATTCACCATACTAACTCGTATTTAGTTTGTTTAGTTTAGTTTAAATTAACCGTAGATACCAAGATAAGATTTTGCATGTTTTTCCTATATTTTACACAGGACCGCGTGAAAGAAATATCGATGAATATTGGTGGAGAATTTACAAATCTGTAGATCTTGAGGTGTTGGAGTCTTGAAACTTCAAGGCGGTTGTTCAACACGAATTCTTGCTCAATAAACTCAACATGGAGAATCTACCGAGCAAATATCAGGAGAGTTTCTCATTCTAATTCTTTTTTATTATCGTATTTAATGTTTTATCTATACAACGAGAACGTTATATAATTCAAGTGGGGGGATAGGAATTAGAATGATTACTTGTCTTGTTTTCACACTAAAATGCTTAATTTATGCTCAAATTTAAAATTTTCAAGCATACTTTTATGAAATTACTTGATACATAACCCACACACAATAACCCTTGTTAGATATTGTGAGGATTTAACCTTATCCGTTTCCAAATGTTTACCCAAATTCCACAAAATATGAGTGTGTCGGTGATGTAGTAGACTTTAGAACTTGGCTTGGTATATCTATTCGAGACCGCAGTGATAAGTACTATGGATTTAGATGGAGTAACTTGTTTAAATTGGTAAATTTTAGGATTACACCCAAAACGCCTTTACATGTTGCTTATTAACTAACTACACTGGTTAGTTAACCCCCGTATAAACCATTTGTTTACTCTCACTTTAAGAGTAAGATACCCCTAGAACAACCCGTAGAGCCAATCCTTTAGGAAATTCACCAATTATTTGTTTCGTTACACCTTTACACCTTAGCCTACCCTGTTAGATTAAGTTTATTTTATAGTTGCTAGTTGCTAAATGTGTAAACTTTGTATTTCCCGAGTCTTGTGTCAATTTTGGTACGGTTGGAAGAAATTTGCACATCGCAAATAGGAATAAAGTAGTCAAAACTCATGTATTTTTTCTACCAACGCAAGTAATGGTATGTCCAAAGAATGAAGAATTACCGAAGGAATTATCCAAAATTATTATGATCGTGAAGATGGTGAAATTACACTGAGTTTCGTAGTATAGTGTTAGCAAAAAAAAATTAGAAAAATCGCAACAAAAAGAGAAGGAAAGTTTGAAGATAATCGTTTCGCAACTACCGAAGGAATTATACGAAGGATCGATTATTCAAATCGACGATGTAGAGTATTGTATAAAGTGGAAGATATCGCCACTTGCCTCGTAAAGTGTGGGATGATTGGGAAGTTGACCGTTATGGGAACGCCAACTTAGGTTGTTGTTTTTTATCTATGATCAAGACGTTGTAAATAGTTGTGTCTTTATCATGGTAACGGTCAGGAAAAAGTGTTTAGCAACTTGTATTTTAGACTTAATCTATTTGTTTCATAATTTTTATTTAACAACAATTTAATTTCCTTTTCTAATCATTAACCATGGGTTTTACGCGAATGAGGATGTGATCGAGCGTGCATGTCTATTCCGTCGTTACGGCCATGTATGCATGTCTCAGCTGCCTTGTTGGTTTATTAATATTGGTGAAAGTTAGAAGATCCATACCCTATATAACTCTACTAGTCCTAGTTAGCTTATTCGAGGTGGGAGTGAGCAGTCACATGTGTCTATCCCGTCGTTACGGGTGTGTATGAGTGGTCTTTGTCGCCCTCCTGGAATATTGGTATCGATAAAGATTAGTTAGAGTAATCAACCTTAAGCCTTATTAAAAAAACCCATTTTACCTGTATAAACTTGTTACTCCTTAGCTTTAGCGGTAGAGATGTATATCCTTGCTATGCCTATGATAGAATACTCGTCACGACCGAGCAATTGAGCGAATTAGTTACATGTTACCACATAGATTATTTGAGTTATTTGAGTGATTTCATCTTCCTATATCGTGAGGTGTTTGGTTGTGTACTTGTAATAGATCAAATAAATGCTTAAATGGAAAATATCCTTAGGGATACATTTTTATAAATTTCTAAAGGCTACTTGTTATCCCAAAGATTCACAAGCTAACAAGAATGATCCGGAGGTCGGGGAGGATTAATCAAATAGAAAGCCATATTATTAGTGAGAGAAAAGGGAAGATGTGTGTGTTCTAGAGAGAGAAACACACACACCTTATTACAAAATTATGAATCCTCACCCCTCCATGGAAGTATGGAGGGGATATATATAGCACTGGACACGATCTACTTACTACACTTGACATTTCTAGTCCCTGCGTGTCCGGCTAGTATAAACTAATGTAATTCCGTATTAGCCGACATATTTTAAGGCTAACAATCTTCCCCCAATATGTGGGCATACGGAATTACTTACAATGTTCCTATCAAGTACAAATACAACAAAATAAAGTGACATCCAAGGCGCTTCCAATGCTGAAGATGACGTCTTTGTCTTCTAGTCTTGATACTTGTACTCCAGCTTGGATCTTCTTTGTCTTGACTTGTTCTGGAACCATTGTAGTATACATGAGTTGGATTAACTTCCCCCCAATTCATGCAGCATGTCTTTAAAAGCTTTCTTCATAGACTCCTTTTTGGCGAAGTTTCTGAATCAGCTTCCCCCCAAACCAACATCCGTATCTTGAGCATATTCTGAAACGTTGATGTAGCTTGAACGATCTTCTAACATTGACATTTAAAGTGCACAGCGGAATTTAGTAGAAGAAACAGTCAACCACACCATCTAATACTGCTTCTATACTGTATCGTGACATTCGGTCTTGGTGAATATCCGTTTGGGGGAACATGCAAGAGATCAGCAACAGTTCTTCTCACGCATGCAGAATACTTCACAAACCATACTAAGTGAAGTAGTATAAACTACTTCCCCCTGGAAGTTGACCTGATAGCATCAAAGTATCAAAGTACACGTATTCCCCCATGATGGTTTCGAACTCTCGGAAGCATCATTGACGTGGACGACCATATACACGAGAAGTTCTTGTCATAAGCAACAATCTTGAAAAGTTATGAAAGACATTGAAGAACTTTGAAAGATTTTGCTGAGACTATGAAGTATCATTGACGTTTAGTAGCTTCTTGAGGACAAGTAGGATTCAAGTGGGGGGATATTTGATGACATTAAATAACGTCTATTTTATAGCATCGTTTATGACATGTAATTAACCCATTTTGTATAATTATTGCAAAGAATTATTACTTAATCGTTTGTATTTGAGAATTACAGTAATTACGGAGTACTTGGTGAATATTAGCAAAAGGCGCACATTTTGGAGTTTAAACGAAGACATTTTGAAGATTACTGTTCTGACAACCAATACGCCGTATCCATAAAGGAAGATACGGCGTATCCGTGTCTGCACTCACCAAAGACCACGAAGGAAACATTATCTATACGCCGTATCTAGAATCCCAATACGCCGTATTAGAGATATAGTATGTGAATATTCTGGAAGATATCAAACGTGGTCCCTACTCTAAGAAACCCTAATACGCCGTATCCAACACATTGGATACGCCGTATCGACACCGACTCCAGACTTTATAAATACAAAACTCAAAAATGAGTTTTAAGTGTGTTAAATCATATTCTCGATACCTAAACCACAAAAGTCGATTTTCATAAGAGAAAAGAGCAGAAGAGGTCTCGCAACGCATTCCAATCTATAGGAGACAACGTGTAATTTCTTAAACTTTTGTAATCGTTTAGTTTTTGGTATCATTCGTTAACTCGGTTAGTTTACCTTGACTAAGCCATTACTCTTGTATTAATTATGATGTTTGAAGGCTAATACCTTTGGGTATTATCCATTATTATGAAGATCTGAATGTTTGGTTTTGTTTATATCTCGATTGCTTAATTTATCATTGTATTCTTGTTTATGTTTATCAATTTATACTTGTTTACGTGCTTTTGTATGCGACCTATCATTCATCTGGATGTAGTGATATGGACCAAGTAATCTAGATGCCAGGATGGCTCTCCATATAGTAATTTATACATCTAGAATCATAGAATCACAAGTATTGTCCTGCTAAATTCGTGCTAAAGATACGCTTCTGGCTTAACTAGTTATCGAATATTGCCTTTGGTTTATTAAACAAGTTAACTAGCATGTGAACCTAGATAATTAAACGAATAACTTTATGATTCCATTGGATAGTTAGACAAGTGGACTACTAGAGTATAAATTGCCATTAAGCAGTAAGTGGGTAAAGTCTCTACGAGCTAGGGTTTAACAAGATCACCATTGCTTTAATACCTAAGATAGATTATAATCAGCAAATAAGGATGCTTTGTGCGGATGCTTTAATTGTGACAGAATTAATGTGTCTAGGTCTTAGGATGAAGTCCCTCCTAAGTCTAAGAATGATATGCCACCTCGAGATAAGTAATCATTGCATTGAATAAACAAACCAACTTTTAATCAGATTAATGATGGCTAATACAATTTTCTATTATAAGGCTTGACCGCTCTTTTATCTTCTGTTAATTTGCTTACGTGGGTTAAAGTGTCTTTAATTGATTGTAGTCACCACCAAACCCGTGCCAGTCTCTCAGGCTGAAAACCCCCTTTTACCTGTTAGAATTAGAATTAGAACTAACATAGGATTAGCATAGGTTTGACTTAGATTATAATTAACTTAGATTAGATAACCAAAATATTAATAAATTAAGAGATCTAACCTCGCTTCAAGTGTTCGACACCTTACTTACCACGAATCTACCATCGACCGGGTTAAAGTGTTGTTTTTGGTTAAGTCGGCAAAATATAAATTTTAAACTTGAATCATAAAAATATACACCACACAACGACACATCGGTTGCTCAACGTTATGATTAATACACCATTGTGCAATAAAACTCCTTAACACATAGTTAGGTGTTAAAGTGACATTTTTTAGTTTTTGTTGAGTTTTTGGGCATGTTGTGTTTCCACCGTCGATTTATCTCTGTGTGTATGATCTTTCATAAGTCTGAAAGTAATCATAAGGTCATTAATTATAGAACGAAACACTAAAGAAAACCAAAACAAATGATTTTTAAGTTTTAACTAAACCTTTATCTACACATCCAGTGGAGACGATAATAGGATCGCGCATTAATTCTAAAGAAATGGGACAAAGGAAATCAACCGGAATCATAAGCACATTTAACTTCTTACTTTCATCTGTGTTGTTTTTCATTGAATTATCTCCGCTATCAACCTCAGTAATCTTCAATAAAGACTTCAAACTTTCCATCTGATAACCCATTTCATTCTGATTATCACCTTCAGAAACATCTTCTTTCAATAAAGTTTCCACCTTTATTTCCACCTCCTGATTATTCACGTTAATCGTCTCTTCCACAGGACGAACCTCCTTATCTGAATTTAGAGGCCTACCATATCTTTCCCTTGCTCGTCGCAGCTGACCTGTCACTAAATCAACCTAAGTTTCAAAAATTTAATTAATAAACATTCCAAAACAAACTCGAAAACACACAACATAACCATAACTATAAACATATCCTCACTTGTTCTTGAACTTAAGTTATTAACCCGTATTAGTTACCATGTAATGCAATAATTAAGCTATGCACCAAATTTAATAAGAATCAATAAACCAAAATACACATGTCAAAGAAGCCGAACTTACTTCAAAAACGTATGTGGATCTTCCAAGGAAAAGTTCTTGAGGATCTCCCAAAACATACCAATAACACAATGCTCCTGCAAAGATGAATAACATGTATGTATATAATTGCCATGATCTGATACAACATCAATCAAATCAGCAATATGTTCACAAGAAATAAATGAGAATAAATACTAGATTTTTAATGCGAGAATCCTAAAGACATACTCGTGGTATAACACAAAACCTGAATATTGATGGATCACGTAAGTCAGACATATACTTTAAACAATCTTCCATATGTCTTAATGAGTTTGTCACCATATCATTCATGCACTCTAATGCCACTCACTAAAGAAGAAGAAGAAGGTAACACACTATAGATAATAGTTACTTAAAAGAAATAAAATATATAGTACATCTTGTATGGCATACATGTTTGACCCATGCACGCAATAACATGAGCACTACCCATTTTCGGTGATGCCAAGCTCCGTAAGACTTAAATATCTTCTTTAAAGCATTTTCTAGCTACACAGATAGTCAATATCTTATCACATTCAAGCAAGGATGATTCTAGAGTATAAGTGAATGTCTGATATTCATAGTTCATGCACCTTGTCATGGCGTCCTATACCATTTTCATGTGTACCCTCTGAACATTCTTGTTATCTTTTCATGGCATCGATGCCAACACTGTAAAGTAATAAACTGTAGTATTTCATCTCCAACCAACCCAAGTAATATCACATGATTGCCCAAATGAGGTAAATGGGTCAAAAATCACCTAAAACCTCATATATATAACAAAAAAATTGCTAAAAGTTGTAGTTACCATAGTTAGCTTAGTTTGAAACACAACCACTTTGACTTGATCGTATAAATATAGATAAGTCACTAAATAGAGAAACCTACGTTGAGCAATGGTATGAGTTTGGTTGGCATTGAATGGTGAGCTCTTATCAGAATAAAATTGTATATTAGAATAAAGTTTAGTATACATGTTCGTCTAATTGTATAGACTAACCGTAACCCAATGAGCATAAATTACTTGCCTGATTTAGAAACTCTGGTTGGCAACGGATGGTGAGCTCTTATCAGAATAAAGTTGTATATTAGAATAAAGTTTAGTATACATGTTCGTCTAATTGTATAGACTGACCGTAATCCAATGAGCATAAATTATTTGCCTAATTTAGAAACTCATCAAGCCTTCTAGCAATTCTAATAAAAGTCTTGTTAGTTAACTTCTATACTGCTACTAAAGATGAGTATAAATAACAATCCTGACAATTATGGCTAATTAAAAAGCTAGAACAGACCATATTCGAAAGCATGAGTTAAAAAAACAATGAAGCCATTAATTGGATAGACTAAGATGAGCACTTACTTTTGACCAACAATATATGACATCCATCAAGAAAGGTCTAACTACTGCCTCCACATATTCATCCACGTTAACTTTAGTTGATCCCTTTTGAACAGATCTTATGTGGTATGTCATATTTCATAACACGGGGTCGATTCTTGGACTTGGCTAGTTTCTAGAGAGAGAAACGCATGAGAGAGATTTTCTAGTGAGAGAAAATGTGTTTTCTAAGAAAAGTGAAAATGACTAGCTTACCTCTTCCAAAGTTGGAACAGGCTTATATAGTTCTTACAATATACCGGGTATTAGTACCCGGCTTAATACCAAAAATCATACTATTAACTATTAAACTACAAGCTATAATAAACAGTAAAATACACTGGGTGACCGAGTCTTTTTCTAATATCTAACAATCTCCCCCTAAGGGAGGTCACCCTTGAAAATACTAAACTTAATCACTTTAGTCTTTAGCTCGTAGACATTTGATATCTTGTACATTTGGGGTAGTGATCTTTTGATTCATCTTTAACTTGTCTTTGATTGTGATCTTGAGCTTTCTTGAGATCATCACCCAAACATAATCTTACATCATCTTGTAATGGATCGCCATCTTGTGCACTTGTGAAGAAATACATGATATCAGAGTTTGCGGAAGCTTTGACACCTTTATGAGGTCTTTCATAACTTCATAACAAGTGTAGGTCGTGTCTGAGCATTCGGTTATTCACTTGATATCTCTGGAACTGGGAATTTCCATCTCCATCTCCATCTTTAAATTATCCTGTAATGAAACAGTTAGCAATAAAGAGAAAATTGATTTGAAAAATCAGTCTAAGTGTTTCTTATGAAAATATTTTGTAACACTTCGAGAGTTTTGATTGTTTGTCAAATGATCAATAACCGTCAATTCTTATACTGGAACAAGTTTGATTCACACAGAATCGCACCATCGTTTCTTTCCAGTTGACACAAGTTTGATTCTTGTAGAATCGCACAAG
Organism: Tanacetum coccineum; assembly: GCA_026074375.1. Taxonomy (NCBI): domain Eukaryota; kingdom Viridiplantae; phylum Streptophyta; class Magnoliopsida; order Asterales; family Asteraceae; genus Tanacetum; species Tanacetum coccineum. The sequence continues at coordinate 41,713 of BQNB010045393.1, forward strand.
TCACCTACCAAGAGCTTGTTTGATGTTGGCTCTAGCAGGATTTCCATCTTCATTGTGAAAAACCTTCGTTTCACTCGGATGTTCTGGCAATATCACAAGGATAATGCGTAGGACTCTTAGGATAGACTTGTTTCCACAGTGTGTGAAAGACAAGAGAATTGGCAATGTGTCCTAACGAGATTAATTGATGATCTCTTGGCTCTAGACTC
>BQNB010045394.1:5353-37313 GCA_026074375.1 Tanacetum coccineum
CTTCGATTTGATTTTGCCTGAAGCCGTTGTTATCACGTAATCCTGTTTTTACCACCAATTTTTTGCAAAAATACCAAAAAAAATGAAAAAAAAATTAATTAAAAATTTTCAAAAATAAAATAAGTGTTTTATCACAGTTTCGACATTCCTAATGGGTAGAATGAGAATAATTTTTGACTCTATCAGGTGTGTTGAGCCCTAGCTAGTTCCTCAATTTTAGGCTAAACTTTCACGAGATGAAGAACAAGAAGTGATAGAGTTAAATATAAGTTTATGTGCTAAGCAAGATTCTTCTAAAGCTTATATGAGTAACTTGTGATTTTTTTTCTCCCATTAGCTTCTAATCCGCCTAATCATACGTGCTCATTTCAATTCAGCTAAGTCAATCAATGTTTTTAGAAAAAGCTTCAAATTTTGTAACTTGATTCTTTAAAACGAATTTTTTTCTGTTCTTAGTAAATTGAAAGTTAAAATGCCAAAGAAGCATGAACGAAATATGAATGCAAAAATGCATGAATATTAAAATTATGCCAATAAAGCATACATTTGAGTATATGGAGCAAGTATAAGATGTGTTGTGATATCTCACTTAGAAGAAAGGTCTAGGTGAGGGTTCAAACTAAGACACCTATCCTTAGCCATATTAGGAAGAAGGTGTTGATGTGATTTCCCTCTACGCTAACAACGGGGAGGGTTTTCAAACTAAGAGCACCGGTCGTTGGTTGTGATATCCTACCAGGGAGCGAGGCCTAGGTAGGTGTTCAAACTAAGCAACGCATTCCTAGCTGTAAGAGCTTATGTTTATAATGATGAAGATGTTGCAAAAAGTTCTACAGTAAAATTTTCGTTCTTTAAAATCAAGTTACAAGGTCCTAATAAGTTGTTGCTTTGAGTCGTGATTCATCTCGAATTACGACTATGAAAATAAGTTGATCTATGGTTAAGTCGAAATGAGCACACACATTTAAATCATATATCCATGTCGGGAGTTAAAAGTTCACAAGTCATAAGTATGAGTGCTTAACATTTAGACTTATATTGACAAATGATCTTGTTTAATTGCTTGGTTTGGATCTAGTGAAAACTCGGGGACGATGAATTTATCTTTCAGGACTTCCGTAGATTATTCTATGAGCGCTTCTCATTCTATGATCCCAATGTTGATAAAATAAAGGAAGTCAAACATGTAGTTAAGAATAGAAATAGAAAAATCCAAAAATATTAGGGATAGTAGTGTACATATAGAAAAATTGGTAAAAAGAGGACTTTTCGAAGCTATTGATTCTTTTAGTTCCCCTTGACGAACGCTTTGCTACTTTTCAAGGTAATTAGTCGAGGGGGATTGAGATTCTTTGTTTCTTGAGTGTTTACTTCATAACATTGCGTGAGGACACGGCAATACCTTAGTATGGGGGATTTTGGTATGTGCTTAATTACACATACCATTTTCCATTCTAAACGGACTTAAATGACTAAAAACATACCAAAAATACTTTGTATTTGTATGTTCTGCTTTTGTATTGTGCAGGATACGGATATTCAAGAAAAGGAACAAAAAGAAAGCCAAACACAAACAAATCCAAGCACGGGAAGGAAAGGACCAAGAGAAATCCAAAGCCAAAGTCAGTCAAAAGTCAGCCACTCGAAGAAAATACAACTTGAGGGGCTAAAACTGCCAAACCTCAAGTTGTATTACAAAAGATTTAAAAGACAAGGGTCAAAAGTGCACACCGGGCAAAGATTGCATTCAAAGTTATATAACTTGAGGGGACAAAACTGCCTACTTACCCAAAAGCCTTCTTTCCCGCCCCAACAAAAACCCAGGTACAAAGTAGGGATGTCTTCCCATACCTTCTACCCTGCAAAACCACTCAACACCCTAGATAAATCATTTCAACCACTCCTCTATCAACCCCCCAGCTGTATAAGTGCCATGTTGGCAATCCCTCACCATTCCCAAGTATTTTCGATGGCTATGATTGACTCCAAAGAAGCACAAAAGAAATTGAAGGCTGGGATTTGTTTTAGAATCACCTCACACAACAAACACACTTGGTTTTTGTCTCTACAAAGAAACACAGAAGAAAGAAGAGAAGAGAGTCCAAGAAACCAAGACCTTAATTCGTTTTAGTATAAATAGGGCCATTGTAACCCAAGTTAGAGAGTTAGTTTTTAGTTTTTAATATCTTAGAATATCTTAGCTTATTTTCAGTTTGTTTTAAGTCATTTACAGCTTCTACCTTCAGCTTTGTAACATTTTCAAGTTTTAATGCAAATTTGAGGTTTTAAGTCAATTTACAATTCCAAGTGTTAAGTTTCTTAATTGTGTTGTTTTGTGTTCAAAAAACTCTCAATACAGCTTGTTTATAAACTGCTTTAATTAAGTAAATTTAGTAAATTTAATAGGTTAAGTACGTTAGAGAAAAGAAACTCATTGCTCAAATATACCACAGTTATTATATGGATGATAGGGCCAGTTCTGGATGGGCTTTGGTTACTACTAGCTTGTTTTATTGCAAGCTAGAGCTTGTGATCTTGGTTAAGACTGTTTTGAGCAAGGGTGTTTGTAAGTTCTCTTTTTCTTGTTTCCTTATTACTGTAGAAATGTTTTAATTTAGTGCTTATTCTTGACTAAAATCTGTTTATAAAGTATGCTTTTTTGTCATTTAACAATCTGTATTAATAATTTAGGACAATCAGATTAATAAAGAGTATAATGATTTGTGAAAACTTTTAAGGGATATTTTTGAACTAACAAGTACTAAACCATCAGTTAGTACTGCTAGTGCATTTTTGGGATTTTTTAAACTTGCATAGTACTAACTTAACGCTAGCAAGTATAACTCCAAGGTAGTTATGTTAGTTAATATTATTTTTCTGGGGTTCATTTTAGCTTATCAGCTTATTATTTCAGCTTATTTAAGATTTTCTTAGCTTTTTAGAGTAGATTAAACCATTTTCCTTTACTGTCTTTAGGAGTAAGCTTATTTAAGCTTATTTTCTTTTTCAAAGTATTTTCAATAGTGCTATAGGTTTGTTGTTTTTATGTGTTTTTCTTTATTTTTGTTTGTTTTTTGTTTTTTTGTTTAGTTTGTTTTTGTATATTTTTACTTCTCCTCCTTTTTTTTTTATATTTGGTAGTTTGTTTTTGTCTTTTTTGATTTTTTTATTTTAATGTTTTAGTTTTTATTGTTCTCTCTCTATCTGCTGGTGTTATCATTTTTTTTTATTTTTTATTTTTGTTTTTGTTTTTGGTTCTTGTTTTTTGTTTTTTTATCTTTTTTTTACAGTTTTTTTTTTTTTGTTTTTGTTGTTTTTTGTTTTTTATTTTTTTTCTATTTGTTTGTTATATTGTGTATTTTGTGTTTTTTTTGTTATGATTGTTGATTTTTTTTTTGGCTGTATTTTTGTATTTTTTTTTTTCTTTGTTTTTTTTTTTTTTGTCGATTTTTTTTGCTTTTTGTTTAAGTTTTTTTGTTATGTTTGTGCTTTTTTTTTTGTTTTATTCTTTGTTTTTTTTCTTCGTTTGTTTAGTCTCTGTTTTTTGTTTTTCATGATTTTGTTGTTTTTTTTTTTGATGTTTTTTTATTTTGTTTTTGTTTTCTTGATACTTATGTTCGTTTGTTTTTGTTTGTTTGTTGTATATTTGGATTGTTTGTTTGTTTTTTGTGTGTATGTTTTTTTTTGTCTTTTTTTGATGTTTTTTTCGTTTTTTTGTTTTTTTTGTTGTTCTTGTTTTCCTTGTTTTTTTCTTTTTTTCTGTTTTTTTTGTTGATTTATTTTATTTGTTTTTTTATTTGTTTATTGTTATTGTAAGTTTTTTTTGTGTTTTGTTTTTTTTTATTTTGGTTTATTTTTTTTGTTTTGTGCCCCCATTTAATTAGATTTGGTTGTTTTTTTTTGTTGGGTTTTTATATTTTTTTTTTTTTTTCTTGGTTTTTTCTTTTTTTTTTTTTTTATATTGTTTGTCTCTTTTTCATTTTGTTTTTTTATGATTTTTTTTGTTTGTTTTTTTTTTATAATCTGTTATTTCTTTTTTTGTTTGTCTTTTTGTTAATTAAGTTTATTTTTTGTTTTATATTTTTTTCGTTTATTATTTTTTGTTTTATTGTTATTTTTCGTTATTGTAGTTTTTGTGTTATTTTATTGATTTGTTTCTTGTTGTTTCTTGTTTGTTTTCTGATTTTCGTCGTTATATTCGTGGCATTTTATTGTTTTTTTTTTTTTATTTTTTTTTTTTTATTTGTGTTAGCTTATTAGCTTATTTGTCCATCTGTGTTTATTCTAGTTGTTATTCTTTATGCCCCCTGATGCTTATTAGGGGTAGTTAAATATCTGTTTTAGCTTATTTGCTTATTTCTTGCTTCATTGAGCTAGCAGTACTAACTTAACGCTAGCAGTACTAACTCCAAGTTAGTACTGGTAGTTAAAACTGTTAGTACTGTTGTTAGTACTGCTGAGTTTTTCTTGCTTAATTTAGCTTAATTGCTTTTTGAAATCGCTTATTTAGAGTTATTTTAGCTTATTTAATTTGTATTAAGCTTATTTGAGCTTATTTTGTGTCTTAGTATAAAAGTGTTAAGTGTTTTTACCATTCCTAGCTTTTAGGCCTGCTCTAGTTTATTTTCCTTGCTTCTCTTCTCGTGCATTTGCTTATTAGTGTTAGTACCCAATCTTTCCTTGTCATATTCAAACATCGATTATCAATTCGTCTTTCGATTTTCAATTCAAGCCTCGTTGGGACATAACGACCCGGAGACACCCTATACAACTTCCGGTTTAATTGGCCTCGCGGATTCTGATCCTTGTTGTGTACTAGCATTTATTGGTATATATTGAGGGGTGAGGGATAGCGAACCAACACCCGATTCATGAGGTCCATAAATACAGCCGATGCATTAGTCAAACCAAACGACATAACTTGAAATTCATAATCTCCATATCGAGTTTTGAATGCGGTCTTCCGGATGTCTTCTTCACGAACCCTTAGTTGATGATAACCCGACCTCGGGTCGATCTTTGAGCAGACACTCGACCCTTGAAGTTGATCGAACAAATCATCAATCCTTGGTAGCGGATAACGGTTATTTAACGTTGGCTTATTTAGTTCCCGATAGTCTATGCACATCCGGAATGTTCCATCCTTCTTCTTGACAAACAAGACCGGAGCTCCCCAAGGTGAGGAACTGGGTCTTATAAAGCCTTTGTTGGAAAGTTATTGCAGTTGATCCGACAATTATTTCATCTCGAACAGAGCCAATCGATAAGGCGCCCGTGCTACAGGTGCAACACCAAGTACTAGATCGATTTGAAATTCCACTTGTCGGGTTGGTGGAATACCCGGCAAGTCCTTGGGAAATACTTCGGGGAAATCTCAAACAATATGTACATCTTCAAGTCGCTTCTCCTCTGACTTGTCTTCAGCCTTCTTTGTGGTAACATGTGCCAAAACGACATGACATCCTTTTAGAAAATACTTTTGCGTTTTGGTGCACGAGATGATGTTTAATTAAGACCCGTGCTCGTTGCTGCTTCCGTCACCACGAACAATTAAGATTTTATTTCTAAAGGGGATACGAACGATCTTCTTGTCACAAACGATTACGAAATGATATTTTGATAACCATTCCATGCCAATTATGACGTCAAAACTACCCATCTCTACGAGCATTAAGTCGATGTTGAATGGATGATTCAGAAAATTCAAAGTGCAACCCCGTATAAGTGTATTAACCCAAATTATTCTACCGTCAGCTAACTTGACGTCATAACCATGGTCTAGTGTAGTTGGAATAATATCAATCAAAGAACTAAATGCAGTAGACACGAAACTCCTATCGACACCAGTATCAAATAAAATCAAAGCATAACGGTTGTTTTGGAGGAACGTACCCGTGACAACATTGGAGTTCGGGTTTGTCCCTGCAGTGCCCACACCATAAGCTCTTACCACAACATTACCATTTCCAGTCTGATTTCCCTAATTCTTGTTCTTTAGTTTCGGGCAATTACTCTTGAAATGGCCTTGAGCTCCACACTCAAAGCAAGTAAGAACTCTTTGATTTTCCCATTGGGTTCTCTGGTTGTTGTTGGCAGCAGCAGCTAGGCTTCTATAGTCCCGAATTAGATGGCCAGTCCTCTTGCAGTTGGCGCACTTAGGAGCACACTGTCCATCATGATGGTAGTTGCATTTAGGGCATAAAGGTTTAGATACGATTTCTTTTCCCCAGGCCCTGCAGTATAGGCCCGTGCTACATTATGCCTTTTGAAAGGCTGCTGCTGGTTTTGATTGTTCCTTAAAGTGTCCTCAAACTTCCTTTTGTTTTCCGCTTGACGTTCAGCCAAAGTACAAATCTTTTGATCCATCAGTTTGGTTGCAAACTCAATTGCATCCTGCATTTTCTTTGGCTTAGACGCCATCACACTTCCTTGGATCATGTCAGGAAGACCACCGACATATTTTTTAACTTCATTCGATTCTTCGAGAAACATTCTCGAGCACATTAATGCTAACTCTTGGAAACATTGGCTATAGCTTTTCACATCAGTGCCCTTTACCTTTAAGTTCCATAATTCAATTTCCAGCTTCTTAATCTCGCCTCTCGGGCAGTATTTATTAGTCATCATCTTTTTAATGATTTCCATGTCATTGTGTATGCAACATCATGGCCAATAGTCTTAACGTGGGAGTTCCACCACATTAAAGCATTTCCCTGGAGAGTATAAGTAGAAAACTTGATTTGACATGCGACTGTGCAGTTACTGATATGAAAGACAAATTCCATCTTTTCGAACCACTAAGTAAGACCAACAACTCCTTCAATACCCTTGAAATTCAAGGGTCGAGTCACTGTAGGTACACTCTCGAGCAATAGGCATTCGCCTTCTTCCGCCACTCCCTGAATCATGACTGTCGTCGCCATTCCTGCTTTTGTCTGCATCACGCTCTGTCAATGCATCATCAACTCCTTGAGCAATTAGTGCCTTAAGTTAAGCATCGGTCATAGGTGTGGTGGTGGTGGTTGTTGTGGCGGTTCTTTTCTTTGGTGGCATTTTCTTTAAAATCACCAAAAAATATGATACACGTTAGATTTCATAAAATCATAATCAAGACATGACATATGCAACATAAATAAAATGAGATCACAACACACAGTGAAATATACAACTGAAGTGAAATCAACAATGATATAAATAAATCAACATCCATATATATAACAATGTCGATAATCATACATGATAGTTTGGTTACAATGGTCAGTACAATGAGATACAAAATGGAAATATGGTCCTAAGGCAATGCTAGCTAGGAGTCACCCATAATACTTAGCATGCCATACAAGATAGCTAAACAATGAGACAAGACCTATACAACCTACTAGCTGGGAGTAACCCATAAAACTTAGCAGGCTATACAAGATAGCTACCAATGATACAATACTAACAGCTACTACCAACATCCTCTGGTCCATCATGAGGTCTTGCCTCTGCAGCGCGTACAAGATCTCTGAACTTGTCGTGCTCATGCTGATTGTGGGCCGTCAGTCTGTCCTCGTCTCTGATCCTCTGTCTCTGTAGTACATCAACATCTCTTTGTAAAGCTCTAATATGGGCCTCCATGACCTGGATCCTACTCTCAGAGTGAGACCATGCCTGTCGGGCAATAACGGCCTCACGCTCGTAAGAAGAATCCATCGAGAGAAATTATCTCCTCTCTCTTCTCAATATAGAAAACTGAGCTCCCAGCAAGGCTCGGTCATCCTGTGCGTCCTCACAACGCACATAAAGCTCCTGAGCATCCTGCCTTTGAGTAGCATCCAGATCTGTAACCCTCTCATTGACCTCCCCTATGGCGGTCATCGCTCTACTCTCAGAAGCACGGATACTAGTATCTACAGTATTAACAAATCCATAGTCAACCCTATGGGCTAGAGTCTGTCCAGCATGCCTAGCAGCATCAGGTGACAAGCTCTCCCCAGCCTCAAATCTACTAGTGAGAGCAGTGAAATGAGCTCTCTTTCAAAGCGGCATGTCCGCCTCAGGAAGATCATCTCTATGTGTAGTAGGTGGTAGCAACAAGGGTGGTGATGGTATCTTTGATGGGTGGTGAGTGGATGGTTATACAGCTCTCAACCAAATCTCGGCTACTCTATAACCCAATGGTGCCTCAGCATATGTAGGGCTAGTAGTAGGTGGTGATGGTAGTGGTAAGGGTGGTGAGGGAATCTGGAGAAGTGGTGATGATAGTGGAAAGAGTAGAGATGGTGGTGGTGATGGTGGAGTAGGTGCAGAAGCATACTCAGCGATGAGTGCCTCAGTAGTATCTGACATCGGTATTTAGGGTCGGACGGACATCCTAGCCGTGCGACATCTCGGTGATGGTACAGGTGTAGGTGCAGACTCGTCGGTCTTGAATGCCTCTGTATCCTCAGCTGAGGAGACAGGGTTAACAGCAGGTACAACAGAAGAGTCGGCCGGAGCTAGATGCTCCTCCTCCTCCTCCTCGTCATCATCCTCAAAAGCCTCATGCTCATCATCATCATCATCATCGTCGTCATCGGATAACTCATCATCATCATCGTCTCATCCATCGGCATGATCCTCCTCAGGGTCCTCCTCTGGATCCTCCTCCGGATCAGAGTCAGCAATATTGCTCGGTGATAGGGCTGCAGGTGAAGCATCATCTGGTAAAGGCTGATCCTTCATAGGTGCCTTAGTGTCAGATGGCACTAAGTATTATGGGTACTCAGCCTCAGGTACATAGTCCAGAGAAAGCGGTGCCTGCTCTGGCTCCTCAGGGTCAGGCACATAGTCTAGAGAAGGTGGGTGCTCAGGTGTTGGTATGTAATCTGGAGATGGTGGTGCCTGCTCGAGAGCCTGAAGAGCGGCCTCCACATATGGGTCTACTGGGTGCATGGGAAGTCCGTCGTATCCGTAGACAACGACTCCGGGAGAACCTGTGTTTGATGGCTCCTCGTAATCACTAGATATCGATGTATAGGTAACTATCGATGAAGACATGACTGCTGAAACAATAAAATAAACTTATATAAGTATATTATATAAGACCAATATAGTAATATACGTAATATAATATAAACATGTATATAGGTCATGTAAGCATCTAGTTTAACCAACTAATGGAATCAAATAGTGTATGTATGTATGTCCCGTGAAAAACATTTGTATGATGCAATGTTTGTGAAAACGGTTATAGTCCAAGTAAAAACATTTGACCTGGTTCTCTATAACCTTGGCTCTAGATACCAATTTGTAACACCTCCAAATAGGGTCGCGGCGGAATAAGGGTCTGAGAGTGTTACATCATAGATCAATAGCACAAGATATGAGAATGACCTCTATATGAGTCGTTTAAAAATGATACATTGGATTAATTAAATTGTTTGTTACAAAAGCCCATGGCTTAACTTGTTCATTCTTGAAATGTGTAAAGATTTTAATACATAACAAATACTCCAAAATGTAATGCACTTAAGTCTTTATAATAATGTGACTCTAAAATGATGACCACCAATATATCCTTGTTCTTGCCTTATTGACCTGAGAAAAACATGCTTTAAAACGTCAATAAAAAGTTGGTGAATTCACAGGTTTAAGTAATGTATAAAGTGGGACCGTAAGATATTGTTCCAAGTGTAAGACATGTAAACACATATAATATCTCAAATATGTAATTACGGAAATGCAAACTAAGCATCATGACGACAGAAGCTACAACATATATGTATGCAAATTAATGCAAAACAATTTGCCCGGTGTAGATGTTCAACCCGCAAATCTTAATTTGTTCCAATCATGGATACATTCGTCGTTAGTGGGTACCTCCGAGAACTATATCGCGACACACCCAGAACGGGGATGGTTCAATCCCAAATAATTCTATTACCCCCAAAAACATTCACACTTACAATCTAGTACTTAATTTATGATATCAAGGGGGGCAAAGTGGGTGAAATAGCTACAAAGGCAAACCTGTACTTTGTATAAAAATGTGTACTTTGCTTCAAATCGAAAACGAATTATGTTTTCACCCTAAAGTTATAAATCGTTCTCATTTTATAAAAGTCGAGGCCTATGACCACCTTGTTGAATGTATTGTGTGATATAATAAATCAAATATGAAAAATTTGTCCACGTATATAAGCGTGTATAGAGAAGGATGAGTTAGCAGTGGGGAGTGAAAGAGTAAGTGAAGTATAGTTTGTTTAGTGTTAGGAGTGGGTAGAGTTGTATAGTAGGGAAATGAGATGAGTATATTGTCATAAGTTTTGTTTGTTTAGAAGTACGCGAACTCCGCTTTATGCTCTCATAGTTAGAATGTCACCTTCTCTATGTACCCCAAGCAACTAAAAAAAGTAAATGTACTAAGTAATCACATTACCTAATGGAAACAAACTACCACATATAAATACTAAAAAAATACATACCACCTAAACAGTGTTAGAATAATAGTAAAATACAACAAAACACTATAAAAAATTTGAATCTTTGAAATAAAAAAAGTCATATGCCTTATATGTATGTAAAAATAGAATAGCATGTACCCAACAATTATTATATTGATAAAAATATACTTGAAATAATGTTTTTATTATTTATTTAAGGTAATTAAAAATAGTTTCAAGTCCGATCTTGAAAAAAAATATATAAAGTTAAAAACATAAATAAATAATTATATAATTTATAGCACGTCGTTTTTGTATAAAGTATTTAAAAAATAACTAACCCAACACACTCATGTCATGAAATAGTGGGCATAGAAAGTCATACTACTCTTAGTATTTAACTATCGATTTATACGTTCTTTAAGTCACTGTTTCGTATTAATAAGATTTCAAAAATTTTTTATATTTATATCATTTAGCTAACAGAAGAACCGTAACATTTACAGATTTTTTAGTAAAATTGATATAAAACTACTTTTTATATAAAACTACTTTTATATATTTGATCTTTGTAACCTTATAAACATCATAACTCATTCATTTTAATTTCGTTTCGCTTGTTTTTTATATGTATGGAATCGTATTTGAGAAATATAGCAAAATATTATACTTATAATATTTATATAAACTGTTATGAACAGTAACAGTGGGTTGAAATGTATAAAAACACTTTTTATAAATTTATTTATTGAAATCGTATAAAATTTATATCTCCTCCATTTTAATTCCGTTTTTAGTGATCCTTATATGCACGGATTCGTAATTAAATGTTCTATCCAAGAAAAATATTTTCCAAAAACTTACGGTTATGAACAGTAACTCGTTTTTATAAAATTATTTTTATAAAAACACTTTTTATCGTAAACTTGTAAATTCTATAACTCCTTCGTTATAACTCAGATTTTCGATTTCTTTATATATATAGAATCGTCATGAAATGTAATATTTTAATGAAATATAAAATAAATATTATTTTTTCGAATTAAAACAGTAGGTTTTAGGAAAAAGTTTATAAAATTATTTTTATAAATTTTTAACTTTATTAATTTGCTACAAGTCCTCTAATTTATGTAATTACACATCTTGTATATAAATTAAGTCCTTGAGTTTATGTCCATCATATTAAGTTCAAATTGTCCAAGAAAAATATCCATCATAATTATTTACTTACATAAACCATATAAATAAATAATTAATCAGAACATAACAAATAATTATATAAATTGTCCATTGCTTATAAATCCTTAAATAAAACATGTACTTATGTTTTAAACATCATATTTACCATGAACAAGTATTTCTTGAGTTTATATAAACTTGTAGTATTTTATAAACATGTATAAAATATAACTTGGTGATGATTAACCATATAACAATTATATAAAATATGATATGAATAATTTGAGGAGATTATGGTTTATAGTAGATCTTAAGAAGATGAATGAAGATGATGCACAAGATCACAAACCAAGTATTAACCCTAAATACTTCAAGAAAACCCTAATCCAATACTTGAAAACCCTAACTTTTTCACTTGATTAAACCTTGTATAAACCAATACCCAAGCTTCCAAATCAATTTGTAACACCTTAGTTTTGCCTAATATCAATCCTTGTACACTTGTAATACTTAAGAAATCAAAACTATGAATTATTTTAGGGGTGTAGATTGAGCCGTGGGAATGAGGGAGAGAGTTTTGTGATTTTTCTAGCTTGGAAATTCTAAGTGTATAAGTCTTGCAAATAGGAGCCTTTTTATAGTCAAAATATCTAGCCAAAACCACTAACTTAACCATGGTTTAGAAGTTGGAATGACTAGTGTGTAAGAGCCCATAGGGAGGAGTGGTTTAGTAAGGGATTGGTATAAAGTGTGTAAGAATGTGTAAGATTGGTTGCTTGTTAGAGTTTATAACACATGCATCTTTCTAGAGGTAATTTTGAACTCATTTTCTTGGTGTTTTCTTTCCTATATCCGGCCACATGTGAGTATACATAAGGAAATTATAATTTTTTTGAGTATTGGGTATAATTGTGGGTATTTGATTGAGTATAGATAGGTATTGGTGCTTCCGTGTATACATAAACGTATTTTATTGCGAAACGTAAATGTTTTACGTAACCAATAAAATAAAATATAAAACGTTGATTATTACTTTCGTAAAAATAATATAATGCTTGCTTGACGTAAACTTTTATTTGTTTGGTGCCCGTTTACGTTGATTGTTGATTTTTAGTTTACGCGATTTAACTAAACGATTGAAATTAAAAGTAAATGCGTAAAACCCTAAAAATAACTAATTGAAAAATTAAAGTCGTAAAATGACCTGAAATAACGGATTGTTACACAAATGAACAACAGATTAAATAAATTATGCATTTCTTTATAAACCAATAACACTTTATAACTCTCTCCTTTAAACCATTCATGAGCACGTTTTTATGAAAACAACTTTACTACCCAACACTATTGTACATCAATGGAACCATGCATGGTCGTAACCAAAAATATTGCCGAAAGCAGTCACACTATTCTAAATTTTTATCAAATCTATTAAAACCTGCACGTCACATCACTTAACAAAACATGAATAACAAATGTTGAGAATCGTTTAGCCCATCTAGGATATAATAACATTGAATGACATGAAGCGTAACGGAATAACAAATAAGAACATCAATGTTATCACAAGGTTTTCTTTATTTATCTACTAATAAACTATAAACTAATAAACTAGCTAACTACTAATACACACGATTTCTTTGTGTGTCTAGACTCTCATTGGAGAAGTCTAACTATGAATGGATACCTGTAACCTAGACGCCTACCCTCTTTATATAATAGAGGGAGGTTACAAGAAACCCTAGCTTACTAACAAAGCTAACTAACTATTACATAATAGGTCCTTATTGTTTCAAAAGAAAACATAATACAATTAGGAAACTAATTAATTGACATTAATCATCACATTAATGTTTGACTAATCACATTAATGTTTGACTAATCTATATCTTCAACATTAATGTTGATTTCAATCAACATTAATCTTGATCTTGTTTCCTTCTTTAGCATATCTTGTTTCCTTTTGTTTCTTCTTTCTTCATTTCTGTTTATGGGTTTTGTAATCATCAAATCTGTAATTCCTAACAACAAATTTGTCAAAATATGCTCTTAGTAGCTAAAAGTATGAAATCACAATTGTCAATGTTTTTCAACAACGAAGATGAAATGAGATGAAACATCCACTTTCTCCATGCTGGCCAATTGTTAGGAAGACCTCCTATGTTTGCCATAATATCTGATATCTTGTATAACTACTTTTGAGAGTGAGAGTGATAGTGACAAATAGGATTGATAGTGACAATACTCCGAGTCTAGTTCCACTCCTTATATAGAGTCACAAAGTGAAAAATGGCCCCAAAACTCAAAAGCAGTAAAAAAAATATTGATACTTTGTTGGGAGAAGATAGTCAAAAGTATATCCCTTAAACCTAGGACTAGAAGTGTTTCATATTATCCCATATGCTTTTATCTCAAATACATCTATACCAATCTAGGTTAATAGCTAAAAAGTAGGTAATATTTTCTTTTGAATGGCTGGGATTTAATATTCACAACATTTCATTGGCTGAGAATCAATAACACGTTATGTTTTTTATCACTGCAGTGTTGGCAATAGAAAAGAAAATAATATCTCATGCCTTATCCATACCCCGTCTAACCAGAAGCCTAAATGTTATAACCCAATAAAAGACCTCTTTAAATGTTTACACTTGGTGCTTACGCCACGTCGATGGAGTTTTGTTTCTTGTACAAGCCTATGATAATAAATTTGGTCACGGCCGAGCTATGAGTGTGATTTCTCTTATATACTCCACCACTTAAATAAATGAGTGTTGAGTGAATTATACTTCATTCCTTTTTTGTGAGGTGCTTAGAAATGTTAATCAAGCAATAAAACCTTTAGGTATTGTCAAACATCTCGGTTTTTTCACCAAAAGCTTAAAACAATGAATCTTATCTCGTACTTGTACTAGGTGGAATTTATTTTTCTTTAATTTGTTTGAGGACAAGCAAACTCTTAAGTGTGGGGGGAGGGTTTGCTCCTTTTGCGCTTATTTATAAAAAACCAAAAATATTTTTGATATTTTCAAAAAAATATTAAAAAAGTCTTTTTCCTTATTTTGTCATTTAAGTACTTTCTTTCTAAATTTCTTTTCCTAGATTTGCTTGAGGGCAAGCAAGGTTTAAGTGTGGGGTGATTTGATAACGCTCAAATTGAGTATATTTTAGAAGTGTTATCCGTATTTTATGCATGCTATTTGGTTATACTAACGAGATTTTTAGTTCATATTCGTAAAAGTTGTGTTTTGTGTTTTTAATTAGCCAAAGTCAAGGAAAGAGAAGAAAAGATGAAGAAACGATCAATAAACGAAGAGTTATGCATGTACGAAGAATTCCTGACAATTTCAAGTCTTATGGAGTATATTCGTAAAGATAAAGTCATCAAGTTAGTGGTCCAAAGACTCGAGAATAAAGCACAAGATGGGAAACGAGAAAGAAAAGAACAAAAACGAAGAAATATTGGAAGTATTGTTGTTCACGACACACCTCCACCATTTTGGCCATAACTTGAGCATACAAACTCGGATTGACTTGACTCAATAGCCCACACGTCCTTAAGAGGAAGAGCTATAACTTTTGTTTAGACGACTTTAGCCAGAAATTCATCCAGCCGTGCGACCTGAGCCCGCAGACAAACAGCCAGAATCAAATTTCCAGTCAAAGTCCATCTGGCCGATTGGTCAGGCCGAGGAGCCACCCGACTGGATGGATCTAACCTCCCAAAGTCATTTTAATGCGAATTTTAATGTGCCAACTCATCCCAGGTCTGATCATATACACTTATTTACTCATTTTTCTGGAACCTTCATAAACCTTGGAGGCCAAGGAGTGTTTCAACTATATATACAACCATTGGGGAAATAATCATCCATACTTTTCTTAACCTATCTTTCCACCATCACACGCACCTCTCTCCTACCACCCCCATACTTTTCTAGAGGTGTGGGGAGGGGGTTGGTTTGATCGCCACATACAAGCCATAATCCATGAACGAGTTAGAGAAGAAATCCAAGATCCATAAACAATCCAAAATCCAACAATCCTTGTTACCAAACACCCCAAGGACATACACTCACAACATGAGGTTGATTTCCAGGAAGGTTTTGGGTAGAAAAATTTGTATTTTAGTTGTTTCTTTTGTTTAGAATCTTTGGTAGTTTAAACTCTAATGTTTGGTAACTTCTTCTTTAATATTTAATCATTTTTATGTTCTTGTTTGTGGTGATTCGTGTGTTTTGTGATTTGTTTATATTGTGAATTATGTATTAATACTTGTTTGGTTCATATGAAAACTTATGATACAGGGATGTTAGGATTTTATAAGTGTTTGCTTGGATTATGATGATAACATCATATTTGGTTAAGTTAGAACATGTTCTTGTTTATTTTTATGGTTAATCATTGTTGAGTCTATAGGTCGAAAGGATTCTCAATAGTGGTTGATTTCATTTCATTAATCGACAAATGATTTGGTCTTTTGCTTTGTGACGATTGTGCAAGAGAATTAATAAACATAACAAGTAAAGGTTTAATTTAGATTAATGTCGAAAGGAGTCTTTTGAATACGTGTGTTCTAAATCATCTTTTAAGTAAATGGAACGTAACAATCGATAACATTAAAGTCTATCGGTCGAAATGATTCTTTGTTGTTGTTGGTTTAGGCATAAGGCTCATGACATAATCACTTGATTGAGACTTATGTATAATTGATTTATAAAACACTAAACTATTGTTATTGGTTCTATAGGTCGAAAGGATTATCAATGATAATATGTTTTCCAAACTAAACATCCTAATATCTATGTGATCATTTGTCCAAACATGTATGTTCTTTGTGTGCTTGTTCTCTTATTGCTTTTCTTTGGTGGTTTGATCCGTGACAATCATAACAACCGCCTTGTTACTTGCTTAAACAAACAAACAACACTCGAGTGCAACCAGGTCTCGTGGGATAACCTTAACTTACCAATCCCTAACTACACATGACTAGGGTTATACTTGCCCGAATGTATTCCTAGTTAACCAGTAATTCTTGTTATAAATTTAAAGCTTAATGTGAATGCATCAGGGATGTCAATCCAAATAGATCTATTTATAACAATCGCGTTTACACAAAGTAATTAACGGTTCATGATAATGGGTACAGTGGGTTATCGCTACTTAGGTAAAACCATAATCATTTAAAAGGTACTTGCGTCCAGATATAAAAATAGCAATGTATCTCACCTTGAGATTTGTAAAATAGTGATAAACAAGTTAAAGCAGGGGTATAAACTCACCTCAAGTAAAAGTATTGATTCGGGAATAAATCAAATAAGTGGGATGTCACAGCAATTCCGAGAAGCGACCTAGTAAATAATGGGTTGTTTTAGAATTATGCAAATGAAGTGAAGTGATGCAAATATATTTTTATAACCTTATATCACCACCTACGCGTTTGCGTTTTAGTTTTATAAGTCAAAATAACCTTTACGTCAAGTTCGCCATTTATATTCAAGTTTATATACTTTATAAATATTCCCAAGTACACGACTTTAATTAATCATAACTTGCTCGCTTATTAATATTTTTGAAAACTTCCATCAATCATGGAAAGTATTTAGATAATACTTCAACTTTTATTAAGGACTTTATAGCTCATTCGGATCCCAAAACGCCCAAAAACACCAATTAATACTTCCAATCAGCTCACTTTTTATAAGTAAATTCATGCAGAAAGTTTATTAAAGTTTCAGTTTTTAGTCCAACTTCGAATGGGTGTAACTTCTTTGATATAATGATTCACGAAACGGGCGAGTACAACTTTTAAAGGTAAAATCATGTACTACGAAATGTCTCTTATGAGTTTTCCCTGAATCGGACCCGAAATGGGTCAAAAACGTGACGAACAATTCTGGACAAAATGTATATATATGTGCAGTTTTTCTAGAAATATTATTAGTTTCTACCCGATTTTCATTTAGTCATAACTCGCTCGTTTTAAGTCCCTTTTTAATGAATCATATATCCATTCGAAGGTATTATGCCCACTTTCTATTTTTCACGGCCTCGGCTTTTCAAACCGAAATTTAGTGTCCGATAATGCCAATAATAATTATGGACAACAAGTATGTAATGTCCGATTTACCACTTTATTTCACATACAAATTACAACTCTATACTAACCTAGTCCCTTCAACCAATTTTTATCATTTTACCATCACAACAATAACTTCATAGTAACCTAATCCCTTCCACCAATCTATCAAGAATATCAATATATACAAGAACATAATATACAATATATCCTTACTTGTTTGAGTTTATAAACAACCATTTTAACATCATAGTCATACTAACATCTAGTAACATATAAAATGTCAAGAATATGTATTTTAAGTGTAGAACTATATTTTTCTCATCCATTACATAATTATATAACTAAGAACACATTTAAGGTTTTTACTAGTTTTTTTTATAAAAATAAGTTACACAAACATGGAGGTGATATATTTACTTAAATGTAGTGATGATAACATATACATATAAAATGAAATTAGGAGATGAATATGAACACCTTAACTAGATGATGAGATGAGATTTAACAAGGTTTACACATAATCAACCCCAAATACTTAAACATTTAAACACCTAAACCTTTAATTTTCTTAGGAAAATACTTGAACAAAATCAAAACCCAATCTCTTGTATGGTGGTGTTGGTTGCCGCAGCTAAAAGAGAGCAAGAAAGGGAGAAAGCAATTTTTTTTGTTAAGTGATAAATGTGTGAAGTGTTTGCTAGTTTATTTATTAACTAGTAGAAGTATTAACTAGATACTTTCATGGCTTGGATAATACGATGTAAAGCATGTGTTGGATATTAGATTTCGTTTTAAGGGTGCATCATAGTCAGTGGGTGGTTAAAGAGGTTAAAGTGGGTAATAAGGTGTATGATTTGGTTGGTATAGGTCTTGTGTGTGGGTTGGGCGGACGACATAGGGGAGAGGGGGAAGGAAAATATTCTTAACACTTAGCTAATTATTTATAGAAGGTATTTTGCAAGTATAATGTAGAAAGGTGATAGTATACACATTACATGCATGCACTAATTACACAAGTTATTAGTTTACGTAAAACTTATAAAATAAAATGCATAAAACTTGTAAAATATAAATGTGATGATAATGACATGCTATAAATGTGTAGACTAAGCTTGGTCTAAAGTCGGTGCACGCACGAAGACGTTTCTTGCAATGTGCGGGATAACCTCTCGATTTTGGGTTAATTGAAGCGTTTATGTTAATCTTGCAAAATAAAAGTGTTGACTTATAAATTATGTTCGTAAAAGTCATATAACATATATTTGACGTAAACATATCCTTGTTTCATGCCGGTTTACATTTAAAGTTGTTTTTTGAGTTACACGATTTAACTTGACGATTACACGTAAAAGTAAATATGTAAACGTTCAAAGCAAATAGTTTCAAGTTTATAGACGTGCAATGACCTCAAAATAATTGCCAGAAAACAAATAATCAAAACGAAATAATAATGACATCAAATAACGTCACTTTTATAGCATCATTTATCCCATGTTAATTACCCATTTTGTATAATTATTGCGAGAATTGGTACTTAATCATTTATATTTGAGATTTGCAGTAATTATGGAGTACTTTGTGAAGATTAGCTAAAAGACACGCATTTTGGAGCTTAAACGAAGATATCTAACACACACACACACACACTGACTGATTCTTAAGCCGTGTATCCTCAAGAAGATAACGGCGTATCTGTGCTTGCTACTTCCCAATAAATCACGAAGAATTGAAGAGTAATACACCGTATCCTCCGAAACCAATATACGTTGTACCTGTATTTGAGTAATTAATGATCCTGGAGAAGATTATTAACAAGGTACCTACACTAAGAAAACTAACCAATAAGTTGTATAGATCTTGACCAATACGCGTAATCGAAGGAAATTCCAACACTATAATAAAGACCTAAAAACGAGTATTTAGGTGTGCTTGATCATCTTTACGATTCCTAAAACAAAATAGATTTTTCAGAAGACAATAGAGCAAAGAAGGTCTTACGCAACGCACTTCAATTCCATAGGTACACCTTTAAATCCAACTCTTAATAATCGTTCAAATTTTGGTATCATTCCGTTAACACTCGGATAGGTTAACCTTTGGATGTACAATATTATGCTTGTATACATTACAATGGTTAAGGGCTAATACCCTTGGGTATTAGCCATGATTATGATAATAAAAAGCGTTTGGTTTGTTTATATGAATTGCTTAATTTATCGTTGATTGTTGATTATGTTTATCAATTCATACTTGTTTATGTGCTTAAATATGTGACCCATCATTCAACTAGGTCTAGTGACACCGACCAAGTTAGCTAGATACCGGGACGACTTTCCATTGCAATTTATATAACTAGAATCATAGGATCACAAATATTGACCTATCTTTACCATTGGTTTAGTGAACAAGTTGGACTAGCAGGTGACTTGGGATCAACAAATAACGTTCTGATTCCCTTGGTAAAGACTCGGACAGTGGACTACTAGTATATAAATTGTCGTTAAGCAGTAAGTGGGTAAAGTCCCGATAGGATAGGGTTTAATAAGATCACCATTATTAATCTCCTAAGATAGATTATAATCAGCAAAGAAAATACTTTAGCGGATGCTTGTAATAGTGACGAGAATTCCGACGTCTTCTAGGTTTTAGGAAGAAGTTACCCCCCCCAGCGCCTAAAACCTATAAAACATAACCCTCAGATAAGTCATTCATTTGCACTAAATAACCAAACCAACAATCTATTTGATTAATCCATGAATTAATACAGTTCCTTATAATTGGTATTGGCCGCTCTTCTATCCTTTGATTATTGTCTTGCGAGTGTTTTGGAAGCGAAAGGTTAATTTAAGACTCCACCAAACCTATTTCAACCTCTCGAATACAAAACCGAAAACCCCTCTTTTTTGTTAGAATTAGGTTTAGCATAGGTTTAACTTATAATTAACATAGATTAGAACTAACATAGATAAACTAAAATACTGATAGAACTAAGAATTAACGCTCTCGCTCTTAGTGATCGACACCCTACTTACCAACGAAGCTACATCTGATCGGGTACACTGCCCGTTAGTGTTGTTCTTAGGTATAGTCGGCAAAATATAAATGTAAACCTTGATAAATAAAATACCTACACTCAATGACACATCAAATAACATCACAAATGAACAGTTGTGTGATTCCTAAACAAGATCAACTATTAATTATCTGATTATGTAACAACAAATACTAAAAACATAATTAATAAACATGCATAAAAAGATTTACGTACCCAATTATACCACATTTTTATCAGAAAAATCAACAACTGCAAGTGTTGTTGATTATTGAACATGATATGATCAACCGTGTGTGTGGGAGGAGATGAGAGAAGACAAAGTGTTGTTGATAATGGATTTGATATGTGTGTGGAAGAAGATGGAGAAGAGCTGGGAAAACAGGAAAGATGGGCATAATTTATGTTTGTATGTGATAGTGGGTATCACTTATGAGTTCAAATTGGTATTGAAGTGTTTTGGTAAAAAAAATTAAGTGTATTTAATTGTCTTTTGGGTATTGTGTTAAAAAAAGTTAACAAAGAGTGTATTTTACGAGGTAGATTATACATATACAAAAAGGTATAAAAAACAAAGAGATTATACTCACCAAATAGTCACCCAAAGTATTTAATGTTGGTTGCCTAATAGTACAAGTTGTTCAATGTGGTATGTGTACTAGTTTGGTACAATAGTATTAGTATAAAATGACACAAAAAAAACAGTCGCCCTTGGTACAAATAGTCACCCAACATATTTAATGTTGGTTTCCTAATAGTACAAGTTGTCCAATGTGATGTGTATACTAGTTTGATACAATAGTATTAGTGTAAATTACAAAAAAAATTAGTCGTCTTTGGTACAAATAATCACCCAAAATATTTAATGTTGGTTGCCCAATAGTACAAGCTGCCAATGTGGTCTATATAATATTTTGGTACAATAATATTAGTGTAAAATGACAAAAAAAGACCAGTCGCCCTTAGTACAAGTTGCCCAATAAGTACAATTCGCTAAAAAAACAATACCTTACAAATAGGAGACACTTGTCAAAAAATAATTGAGTAGTACAGTTGCCTAGTTAACCTAGGCTCTTTTGGACTATTAAAACTTAAGTAGCTATAAAGTGATGTGCAATGGGGCGACCAATACCTTTTGAAAAATTTCCCTAAAAATAAACAAACACACATGTTTCATTTCCTATTCCCGCTAAGGCTAAAGGGAGTGGTGCATACTCACCGGGGTTCCAAAAAGCGCGCCATGGCGGTGCCAAGGCGCGAGGCGCGACATCTACGTTACGAAATAGACCAAGGCGTCAACTCTAGGCGTGACATGAGTTGAGGCGTGAAAAGGCGGGCAAAGGCGTAAGGCATGGCGAGTTTTTTTTTGAAGTATTTAGGCGATTTTCTAATATTTGAGATTTCAACTTGTATTTACTAATATTTTGGATTGAGGCTTGTTTTTAATAATATTTAGTAGGGTGGCAATATCTGACCCGACACGAAATCCGACCTGAAACCGACACGAAAATTAACAAGTTCGGGTTGAATCTAAATAGATTTCGGGTTGGGTTTGGGTCAACCCATCTGACCCGTTTATTAAACAAGCTAGGTTCGGTTGAGAATAAATTAAGCGAGTCGACCTGCCAACCCGTTTAAGATTTTTTTAGAGCTGGCAATTTGAGACCCATTAGTTAAATTTTGGTCTAATTGGGTAGATATTTTTAAAGGATGGGTCTAGATGGGCCTCTCTTAAATTTATAGATGGGTCTAGCATTTTTCTCTTATTATTATAGATGGGTCTAGTTGGATAAACATTTTTAAATGATGGGTCTAGTTGGGTCTCCCTTAATTTTTATAAATGGTTGGTTCTAGCATTTCTCCCTTAATATTATAGATGAGTCTAGTTGGGTCTCTCAACGGGTCTAGACGGGTCTCCCTTAATATTATAGATATTTTCCTCTTCAAGGGAAGTAAACGGTTCTAAGCGGATCAAAAGTTTTTTATAAACGTTTTTACATCAGTTTTTATACCATTTTCTAACGTTATTTATACGCTTTTGAACTTTTTTTACATTCTTCAATCCGTTATTTATAAGATTTCGACTGTTTTTCGCCGTTTCCGACTGTTTAGCGCCTAATTTCGACCTTGATTTTTGCTTGTTTCGCCCTATTATTTCTGACTGTTCGACAATTTTTCGACCGTTTTTGCTTGTTTAGATGGTTTATACCTGTTTGTCCCTCTTTTAAACGTTTATTATACTTCTATTGAGCATTTTCTACATTTCTTACATATTCCGTACGTTTTTGACCGTTTGTACATTTTCTAACGTTTTCGACCGTTTCTTTACCTTTATTTGTAACGCTTTTCTTACTTTTCCTAAGTTTTTCTTCCATTTTGGGTCGTTATGTTCGTTTATCCCTACAAAACGTTTGTACGCTTAAATACGTTAATGTTTTCAAATGTTTTATCTGTTTTATATGTTTTAGTACATTTTATAAAAAGTAGAAAAGCGTATGAAGACGTATATAAACATACAAAATGTATGAAAACGAACGAAACATAGGAAATCGAAGAAAAACGGAGGATGACGTATGTAAACGAACAAAATCATACAAAATGGACAAAAGGTACGAAAACGGACAAAAACGTATAATAACGTTTATTAACGAATGAAGAAAAAACGAATATAACGTTGAAAGCGGTCGAAAACGCATGAAAACGGTCAAAATGGTCGAAAATGAACGAAAAGGTTCGAAAATTGTCGAAAACGGACGAAATCGGTCGAAATCGATCGAAAACGAAGGAAATGATCAAAAATCGGTAGAAATCAGTCAAAGTCGGTCGAAAACGGTCGAAAGCGACGAAACGATCAAAATCGGTCGAAACGGTCTCAAAATAAGTCGAAATCGATCGAACCGGACAAAAACGATCGAAATCGGTTGAAATTGATCGAAAATGAACGAAATCGTTCGAAATCGATCGAAATCGGGCGAAAATGATCGAAGTCGGTCAAAAACAAACGAAAACGGTCGAAAACGATAGAAATCGGTTAAAAACGATCAAAATCGGACAAAATCAGTCGAAAACGGATGAAAATGATCGAAAACGGACGCAGACGGTCGAAAACGCACGAAAATGATCGAAAACGAACAAAACGTAGAAAACGAACAAAACGTAGAAAACAAACAAAAACTTAGAAAACGTATAAAAAGGATAGAGGAATCACCATTGTTCCTACTAATTTTTGAAGGGGCCCCCAAAAAAAAAAAAAAATTCGCATTGGCTTCTAAAAAACTTTTTTTCTAAAGTTATCAAAACCCATCTAGACCTGTACCCAACCTGTCTAGACCGACACCCATCTAGACCCATGACCCAACCCAACCCATCTATTATGCCACCTTTAATTTTTTTTCTTAAATTAAAATTATAGATATTTTATTATACAGGTTAAATGGGTTAAGCGAGTCGACCCATAAACCAGTTTAGCCACATTACGATCCATCACTAAAAAGAGAGAATTAAGTAGATGATCTTCATCCTACCAGTGTTCTTCGTTCATGGTGATCTGATCTCTCGTATCATACGTATAGAAGAGCCAAGAAGGTCAAAAATGAGCCTCAAGATCATAGGAAAACTCTTGGTTTTTTAGGTTTCGTTTTACTTGTTGCAGTCAAGAATGTCGAATACAAGTGATAAGGGTACTACGTTTGGAGATGGTGTTGCTAGGGTTGGTAGATCATCTTAGAAGTAGGGTCCAAAGTGAGTACATCATCACCTTTGGTTTCTTTCGTCTACTATTAATAACGTGTCCTGAGATTGTATAGTATTGATGTTGCTTGCCACTTTTGGATTTCCATTAACTACTGTGGGGTGACTTGCAAAAGTTAATTAATGATATTGATG
Organism: Tanacetum coccineum; assembly: GCA_026074375.1. Lineage (NCBI taxonomy): Eukaryota > Viridiplantae > Streptophyta > Magnoliopsida > Asterales > Asteraceae > Tanacetum > Tanacetum coccineum. Next base: position 29,958 of record BQNB010045394.1, read on the forward strand.
TAGTAAGCACATGATGCGTTATTATCAGATTTGACTAATGAAGATCGTATGTAAACCTTGGGAAGCATTAGGTTCTATATTTAATTGCAATAAGGTTTACCGTAATAATGCTGATGTTATCCTTGTAAGTGTTTCGTATGCTGATAATTCAATTAATCTTTAAATGTTGATTAATCAACAATACCTAGTGAACCCTATCGTTCAGTCAGTGACATCAACAAGTCAACATCCTATCTGGAGATGCGGTGGAAGTGCAAAGGATCACCAAATGTTAATTCCCAACTTTCGTACCTTGGTTGCTGATCTCGTGTTAACATCACTATTCCTCGTAAAGTTGTTTGAAAGGTTAGTAACTCGCTTTGAACACACTCTATATGGCAACTTTAATGAAAGAGAAATGCATTTCGGATGTTGAATATTTAATGCAAGAAAACTGGGCTAAAATTGGCTTGAAGGATATGATGAGTTCTAAAGGCTCTTTATCTTTAAATTTGAATTCTTGAGCCTGGTTAGAGAGGCTGATCTGGAGGGTTTGGTCCTTGTTGATTCTAAATCTCTGATACATTCTCAAGAAATGGTCCGATGGAACTAGATTTCACAAGATAAGAATTGACACTATTCCGATTGGGTTAAATTGCATGCTGTTTCCAATTCAAGTTTTTAAAGAGGATGGTAAATATGTTCATAATTGCAACTTTATTGGTAAACTTGTTATGCATGAATTCATACACAAGCTCCAAGTGTAATGAACCGAGAGTGGTAGTATAGTAGTTTTGCTCGGTGCTTAATTGAGGTAAATTCATATGTTTATCCTTTCTCGTAGATGTTAGTTACTATTGGGATTCCATCTCTTTACTGAGGAAATTATCTTACCAAGAAACCAATTCATTTTGAGTATGAATGGGAGGTCGCCCAGATGTGATACATGTAAGTACTTTTTGGTCATGTTTCATGACTTATTGCCCTAAAAAAGTGTGAGTCTGTCCTCCTATTGTTGCTACTTCAAGTTTGTTACCCCTAATGCTTGAGAAGACGAATGATGGTTACCAAACGGAGGTAAAACGAAGAAAGAAAGGTAAGTCCAAGTCTACTAATGCGGTCAATTTTACTGGTCCTACGGTTAAACATAATGTTAAGTATAGAAGCCTAAAGCGACTACAAGTGAACCAAAGAAGGGAACATACTTAGGGTGGGATATCAACTCAATCGACACCTAAGTTTAAGACGACTGATAATTCATCTAAGAAAGTATAAACTCTACCATGTCTAATCTTTGAGGTCGAAAACGCGCGAAAATGTTCGAAAACGAACAAAAACATACAAAACAAACAAAAACGTAGAAAACGTATAAGAATGTATAAAAAAGGACAGTGAATCACTTTGGTTCTTACATTGAGCATCGTTGGCTTCTAAAAAACTTTTTTTCTAAAGTTATCAAAACCCATATAGACCTGTACCCAACCTATCTAGACCGACACCCATCTAGACCCATGACCCAACCCAACCCATCTATTATGCCACCTCTAATTTTTTTCTTAAATTAAAATTATATATATTTTATTATACAGGTTAAATGGGTTAAGCGGGTCGACCCATAAACCAGTGTAGCCAATTTAAATTGTGTAGTGTGCCAACTTTTATACATAAAACGAGTTAAATGGGTCAACCCGAAACACGTTTAACCTATTCGACCGATGTAACCTATTTCGGGTTAAATTGGTCAGGTTCGGGTTATGTGTAAACAAGTTAGGGTTGACATAACTTTTGGAATTAAAGATAAATTTCACATTTTGAGGTAATAATAAAATATACATAGATTTAGGATCAATGTGCATAGAAGGAAATAGTGCAGGGACTACTATTGTATTTATAGTATACTTAGTTACATCTCTAAGTATAAATAAGGCATTAGGCCACCATAATGATGTAACTCCTCCACACCAAGTCATTTGTATCAATATCAAATGAGAAAATGTTAAAAAATTCTCTCTCTAAATACACACACTAATTATACCTTGATCTACACACACTATATCCATCAATCAAGATCTTTTATGTTTAATATGTGGTATCAGAGCCAATGATTGCGGATTAATGCTTATTTTAGTGTTTGATTGTGTTAGAGATCGAGAATTTTCTTATTTCTGCTTATTCGTGCTTTTTAGCTTATTTCGTATGCTTATTACTCATTTCAAGGCGTATTTGTGCTGATTTTATGCTTTTTCTGTGCTATATGCTTAATTGAAAGTTGATTCAGTTTAATTGTGATTATTCGGAGCTTATTACTTATTCAGTTAGCTTATTCCAATGAGGTTTTAGCTTATTATGAGTTTCTATGTGTATTAGATCTACTTATTAGTTTTTTTGTGTGCTTATTCTGCTTAGATCTGCTAATTTTTAATGCTTAATCTGTTCTTTTTCAAGCTTATTCAATCATTTTAAGCTTATTCAGTCGTGCTTAATCAGTCAAAATTGCTTATTCTAGATCTGAATAGTCAAATCTGCTTATTTTGTGCTAAATTTGGTGCTTATTGGCTTATCTGCTTCAGATCTGCTTCTTTCAGTGCTTATTTTCAGATCTAAAAGGTAATAACTGATTTGCAGCTGATTGAAACTGATTTGCAACTAATTGAAACTGATTTGGGAAGTTTGACTTTTTGTTTGACTTTTTGGTCAAACGGTCAAAGACGCGTTTTTCTGGTAACTGCTTTTGGACGAATTATACCAGATACATAGGCGAATTATACCAAGTGTATTGGACGAATTATACCAGATACATAGGCGAATTATACCAAGTGTATTGGGCGAATTATACCAGATACATAAGGCGATTTATACCAAGTGTTTAGGGCGATTTATACCAAATACATAAGCCGAAATATACCTCGTTTAACCCAAATCAAAACAGAAAAGATGAGAAGAGATAAGAGAAGAATATATCAGATCTGAAACAAGAAACCACATACACACCTAGATCTAGACTCACCAAGGACCCTCACCATCACTCACCAACTCTCATCTAATCTAAATAAGTACACAGATTCGATCTCGAAACAAGAAGACAAATGATCTTAGTTTTGGTTTTCAGTCATATTTCTTAAAGAAAAATTCAAGAACTTTATAGCTCTTTAAAACAAGAAAACCAATATCCTCATAGAACAATTTCGAAGTATAAACTTCTTTTTAAATTTTCGAATATATTAAGAAAAGATCAAAACAAAAATGTTTCTTCTTTCTTTTCATTCGGTTTTAAAAAATAATAATAATAATAAATTCGAAATCAAAAAGATCTCAGATTGGTTTTGTTTCATATCTAGTTTGAGATTTAAAGAACTTCTCAAACGTTTCACATAACAAAAACTATCTCATCATAGATCCTTTGAAGCTTTCACTTCTTGTTAAATTTTCGAAAGGATAAAAGTAAAAACAAGAACAAGTGTGAACTTATTCTTCTTTTGTTTCGATTTAAAAAAAGAAAACATCAAGAAAGAAGCAAACTTACCCGTTGTCTCTTGTTTTTAGTTGAAGAGTTATCAAAGTATAAAATCAAAGAAAAATAAAAAGAGGACTTGTGGTATGAAAGCATCCAACGTGTACTACTTTTGATTGTGGTAAGGGAAGTAGTGAAAGGAGAATACATATTTTTGCTTATTGTAAGTTTTTTTGTGAAATCGAATGTCTTTTATCAAACTGAAACGTAAGTTGGTCAAGATAGAAGCAGTGTATTTTTTTTTTAGATCTGTGTTTGTGTGTCTGAAGGAAAAGAGGCGTCATATGTATGTGAAGTACATAAGGGTTTGAGTCATAGTGAGTCTTTTATATCAGTTTCAATTATAGGGTTATAGATTTGGGCTTTTCTAATATCTGGTATTTGGTTGGGCCGGTGAAAGTAATACATGAAATATGGCCACGTGATTTTATTTTGGTTGGGTTGGTATCGCAATATATTTTTATAGGACTCAATTTGTGGTAGGACCATTTAAGTGTAACATGGCAATTTTAAAAAAATGGTCGGATAAGTTTTTTTATACATTTAAGATATCGAGTATTATATACATAAATAAAAAATTAAAAAAATATATTGATATGATTTTTTGGACTACGGTTTTAATTGAGCTTAAATAAATTTCATTTGCGGGATATTGGTTTGTGGTGATTATTTGCGGGCGTTTATTGGGTTGTTCGTTGGAATTTTTTGTGGGATTTTAAAATCGAGTTGAGTGAGTTAGAGTTGATTAATCAAGTGTATCAAATTTGTTCATCGTGTATATGAGTAGTTGGGATAAGTTGAGTCTCGAATCGTATAAAGAAAAGTGTGAAAAACTCGAAAAAGAAAACGAAAAATATATGATCACTTTTTCTTTGCTTTATGATAATGACAAACAATATACGAAAAAGATTCAAGAACAAGAACATTCTCTTGACACGATGAGTGGTCAATTAGATGAGCTGAATAACACTGTTAAGATTCAACAAACGACAATTTCAGAGCTAAAAGAGTGTCTACTAAAAAAGGTTTCCGAAAATGAATATCTGGAGTCAAAGATTGTTGATTTTACAACGGTTTAAAATCTTCGAGTGCAAGTTAAGGAACTTCAGAGTGAAAATGAACATTTAAAGTCAAAAGTTGTTGATTTTACAACAGTTCAAACTCTTCAAGTGCAAGTTGAGGAATTTAAGAGTTTAAATGAAAGTTTGAATTTATCGGTTGAAGAGCTATCTAAGGCACACTTGCAGAAGCGACTCTGAGAGAAAGAAATGAAATGATTAATGCTTAGTGTAAGAAAATACGATTGTTGGAAGAACAGTCTGAGACATTTCATGAGATACCATCTGAGTTTGATTCACAAAATAGTTCATGACACACAAGATAACACATAAAAGGATTTGATTTTGAGTTTGCAAACACAATTAAAAGAATCTGCTGAATTAGTTGTACGTTTTTCAAATAAAAAATATTGTGTTTTAAAAGAATCTGAGAGCTTAAAAGTTAAAATAAAAAGTTTGCAAACTGAAAATAAAGTTCTAAAATCAGGAGAATCTGAGTTGTCAGAAAAGATTGATCAAATGAAATCTCGAGTTTCAAAACTTTCAGAGAAATTTCAGATTTTAAATCAAGAGATGAAACAACAAATTATTCTTTTTGAAGAAGACAAATGAATATTTTTGGCTAAAAATGAATTTCTTGAAAAAATGTCTTCTTCGGTGCAAAAAGAGTATAATGATTTGTTGTCTTCCAATGACGTTTTGAAACAAAGACTTGAAACGAAGTTTAAGTTTCTAAAACATGATAATTCTCTTGAGAAAATGATTAAAATAATTGAGAAAGAAAATGAATTAAACGTTTCAAAGATTTTACTTACAAGTTCAACGTTTGAGACTAAGAATTTGGAACTTGTAAAGGAAATCGAGGATAAAGTGAAATGTTTTGATGAAGAGAAAAAAGTGTTTGAGAATAAGATTTCAAAATTGTAAAAAGTTTTAGCACAACGAGTCAATGATTTTGATGACGTCAAAACAGAGCTTTCAAAAAGAACTGATAAATCTTCATAACCGATTTCGAAAAAGGTTTATCAATTTACTACTTATTCTTTGCAAAAAGATAGGAAGTATTTGAAGAAATAACATTCAACCGAAACATTTTCTTCTCAAAATCATGAGAAAAATGAAAGTTCAAAACAAATCTGGAAAAGAAAGGGGGAAAACATTTCCAAACCGTTCAAGTATTCTAGGGATGAAATGTTTTCAATGTGTAAAAGAAATGATTTAGTTTTGAAAAAAGGTGAAAGATGTAAGGTTTCTATTCATTTCGAAAAGAATTTTTTAAAATGAAACACCGAGTTTCAACAATAAATAGAAATCTTCATCTTCCTCAAGGGTTAAAACATCGAATGAAACACCGAGTTTCAAAACGGTGTTCACACCTTTGAAAAGTTTTAAAACTCTTAAGGCAACAACAAGGTTTTATAAGTCAAAATGGACAAATGAGAAGAGTTTTAAGTCTCTGTTGATTCCGAGAAAGTTATTCCAAAATGAAACACAGGGTTTCAATTCTCCTTGGAATTCAACTTTTGTGCATCAAATTGACGCAACTTACATTTGGTTCTCCAAATATGGTAAACCCGTTAGCAACGTGCTTAAGTGGGTACCAAAAGTTGTTGTTTAATTTGATAGGAACTTCAAAAAAAATTCTTTTAGTTTAAGAAAAAAAAATACAAAAAAAATTCTTTTATACAAAATTTTGAAAAGACAAAAAGTTTTTCTTCTATATAATTTTTTTTAAATAAATACAAAAAGATTTTTTTTATAACTTTTAAAAAAGACAAAAAGATTTTCTTTTAAACAAATTTTTATAAAAAAATACAAAAAGATTTTTTGTTTCTGTAATGGCTTTAATACATTTTCAGTATGAAACCCGTGCTTAATTTGATGGCTTTAATACATATTCAGTATGAAACCCGAGTTTCATTTGATGGCTTGTGTACATGTCAGTACACAACCCGTGCTTTAAAGTAAAGAAAATGTACGCATCATTGCATTTATCTTTGAAAAAGAAGAGAAGTCTTCTTAGACTTGAGTCATTGGTATATATTTTTTAAAATCTTTATGTGGTACTTAAAAGATAAAATCAAGTTGTTTAAAAAGTCAATGATCTCAAGTTGGTGAGTTACAATCGATTCGAATTTTAAAAAAAATGTGGTACTTAAAGGAGACAATCAATTTAAAAAAAATAGTCTTCAAATCGATGTAATCTTTGTTTTAAGTGAAAGTGTTTAAAAGTGAAAAGTGTCTAAAGAAATAAAAGGACTCAGAAGTGCAAAGAGGAACTCCCTCATAAAGGTTTTAATGAAGATACAGTATTTTTCGAGGGGGGTGTCCGTATAATTTCTGTTGAAAAGTTTTTCAGAATGTTAAGGAAATGGTAAGTTGTTTACATTTCATCTTAACATATTCATATTTTTGCGTTTTTAGCTTCATGTTAAAAATGTTTCTCGGCATATGTTAAGGGGGAGTGTCTTTACAATGATTGAAAACTTTCAAAGATCAAAATTTTCTTCTTCATATGATGTTAGTGAGAATGATGAAAAATAGAAAGAGAGATTTGTGAGAGAAAAATAGAAAGAGAGAAATGAGAAATCGTATACTTGAAAAAATGAAAGTATATGTCATATGCTTCAAAAGCAAAAACAGCACATGAAAAGAAAAAGAGAAGAGTATGCAAGAAAAGAAATACCACCGCATACAAAAACAGACAGGGTGAATGTTCAACATTTTCTTGATATTATCAAAATCTCATGATACGATTTCAGATTTTCATCATGGTTTTTATAGACATTCTTTCTAAAGGAATTATCT
>BQNB010045395.1:0-32845 GCA_026074375.1 Tanacetum coccineum
TAAAACTTTTTACATTTTTCTCATTTTCATATAAAAATACACACACACATTACATCTCTCTCTCCCTCTCCCAAATTCCGGTCATCTTCTCCGGCGAGCTCCCGCCGCCGCCGGCCACCACTGCCACCGCCGGAAAACTTTTCCGGCGGGCTTTTCCGGCGAAGACCAAAAATGATCCTCGTTAACCGATCTATCCGACCAACTAGGTCACTCTCCTCCACGCGCTATTTTCTTCCCCCTCTCTCTCTCCGGCAGCCGCACCACCACTCCCACGCCACCACAACCAACATCATCACCACAGCCACACACCACCTCGGGTGTGTTTGGTTGTTATAAACCACCGACGAGGGTGCGTTTTGTTTGGCAGTCGCAGCCAAGGGCACGTTTGGGTGGTAGCCACCACATAAAGGGTGCGTGGGTTTTGTCCATGGCACCATAAATGGTGCGTTCGGGGTGGGTTCACAGACGGGGGATGTTTGGTTGTTCTACCAACAAAGGTGCGTCGAGTTGGTGGTATAAACCACAAGGGTGCGTCGGGTTGTGGGAAACAGCAGGGGGGTGTGTGTCGAGTTGGCCTTAACCCAAAAAGGGGTGTGTTTGGGGTCCGGGTCAGCAGCAAGAGGCTGCGTTTGGTTTGTTTGTGGCACCAAGGGTGCGTTTGGTTTAACGGACAGCAGATAGGGGTGTTTGTTTTTGGGTTATTAACAAGATGAGGGTGCGTTTGGTGTTTATAACACCGTGTAGGGTGCGTTTGGTTGGGTGGCAGCCACCAAGGGGTGCGTTGGTTGGGGCTGTCACCGCACAAGGGGGCGTTTGGTATTATGGCAGCCCAACAGGGGTGCGTTTGGCTTTCATACCCGCAGCAAGGGCTGCGTTTGGCTTGTACTTCCATCAAAGAGGGTGCGTTTGTTTAATGAAACCACGCACAAGGGTGCGTTTGGCTTAACAGCCCACCCACAAGGGGTGCGTTTGGCTGTGTAAATATGACCAATGGGGTGTTTGGGTAAGCAGAACTGTAAGGGGGTGTTTGGTTAAGCATGTAAGGGGTGTTTGGTTGGGCAGTTTCACCTAAAAGGGGTGTTTGGGACAGCGGGCACAGCAAGGGGTATGTTTGGTTTGGATAGGAACACACAAGGAGTGTGTTTGGGTTAGCGAAACAATAAAAAGGGTACGTTTGGTTCATGATAAACGGTGAATAAATACAACTTAAGGTTTAATAAACATGAAACCGGATATATATATTGGTGGTTTAAAATGGTTAAATAAATGTAATAATTATTATTATGTTCGGTTGATATAAATATATATGTTTATATATTTAAAACACGTGGGGGTTTGCAATATTGATTTCATTGATTAAGTGGGAAAAACGTTAGACTTTATAAATATGGAAAACGATTTATAAATGGAAATGTCATGGCGAAATTTATAGAAGTTTTATACTTAGTAATGTTTTACTAGAGTTTCTATTATTTCAGAAACCGATAAAAAGGGACTAAATTATATAATAAATTGTATTATACAGTAACCGGATAAACGAACGAAAACTATACTTTTACAATGAGACGAACTATTTTAGACACGACCCGTCGAAGAAACGAAAGATAATTTATAAAATATTATTTTATATTTTATAATGGTTACAAACTTTACAAACATGGTTTGTTGATTCATAACATTAAGACATGGGTATACTTTTATTCAAAGTCTTTTTAGTAGGGTCAAACTAACTGGTTTAAATTATTTACCCACACTTATGATATAATACCTGCAAGGTATTATATACTTTTCATTAATATCTAGATTGACTGTCTTTGTTATATAATTCACGGTTGGAATTATATAAGGGTTATTTTTCATATGTAATATATAAAGAATATATATTACACACTTTGCATATACTTTAAATTTATTTATTTAACCAACCACCAAACCATTACAACATTAAATCTAAATCTTTATCAACGTGTGGCGTTGATGTAACCATTCATCGGGAAACCCAAATACATTATCATAGGCTAGTGGGACTTAGCCGTTAAGATTAGTTGCAACTTCTTGATCGAGCCGTTCCGGTCTTTCCGTTTGTGCCGTGCTTAATATGTGCAGTTCTGCAAATCGTTCTGCAACATCGATGTGAGTTTTCATACCGCCAATGTTTTACATTTTTTACATATATTATTTTGGGGTGGAGTACCATGCTTGTTACAATTTCAATTACTGTTTATTTTAACTCGTTACGTGCTCTATGTACAAACGTCGTTTGCATACATGTTTACAAGCGCATTTACTTGGTTAAATTCCATACTCTTTCTCATAACTTGTTTTCAGTTATGAGCGCAACATCTTTATTTTCACTCATATGATTACGGATTAGCTTAAGTGGATTGAACTGATAATTACAAATAAGGCTCCGAAGGGGTACTTACAACCTGCCCGGTGAATCCTTGAGGGGACACCTGTGAGGGGTACATATTCACTACTGCCCGGTGATCCTTGGAGGGGACACTTGTGAGGGGTACATAATCATTACTGCCCGGGTATTCTTGGAGGGGATACCTGTGATGGGTACATACAAGTCTACGTCACAACGTCATGAACTGTAAATCACTTGGAGGGTGAGCGCGAATGTTATGAAATAGATCTATTCGGGTGCGGATCCCTGTTCGGGTGATTAGCTATCGCCGGTAACGAACGTTATAGCGTGATGTCCACGGGCGAATGAATTTTAAAAATAAGATCTAATTCGGATTGCCAATCCCGTTCGGGTGAGTAGAGCTATCACTAGGTAAACGAAACGTTAAAAATGTCGGATTAGATTGATTGTGCCTAACCGGGGCCCACAACACTACATTAATTTTAACTGCTATATTAGTGCATCGGTTTCATGAACACTTGAGTAATGGTAATCATAGGGTTTATAACTCACATTGAAGTACATACTTGATATTTGTTATCCAACTTTTGATACGTACATTTTGAGGACTATTTGGGGATAGAAATTGGTCATTGCTATTTTACAGCTAATTATTGCTAAAAAATCATACGTACATTTTGGAAGGTCCCGTTTTAAGGTATATAAATGGTCACAAACACTTATTTTTATGAATACTGTAGGAGACAGTAGTCACTAAACGTATTTATATGAACACTGTAATGATACCAGTGGGTAGATACATTTATTGGAACTAACGTTTATATTTACAGAAACCTATGAACCACCACATTAATTTTGACAAACTTTTAATCATTTTTTCTCAGGTGATTAAAAGCTTGGAATTTCTGATGTGCATTGAAGGTCCTTTAATTCCAAGTTTTACATGGTGATGCAATTATGGGACAACTATTATTTTGATTTCAGAAAATCAACGAGATTGTTTTACAAACGACGCATTTAGAGGTCGTTCTCTTGTATCTAGCGCTGTGTATTATGAAGTAGCACCCCAAGTGGTATTCCGCTGCGTTGTCATATTTTTGGAGGTGTTACAGTAATGAAGATGAGGAGGCAGACGAAGTTCATGCTACTACAAATGTTGAAACTGAAGATACTTTAGTTCCAAAATCCTCATCTCCCAGGTCTTCTCAAATTCAAGAGCTTACCAACCAATTCCTCATTCTCCAGTCTCAAAAGCACAAACTAGAACTTGAGAAGAACAAAGCTGAAGTTGAAGCCGCCTTTCCCAATGCGGGACAACTCAGTGAGCTTTTGGTAAAGTCTCTACAAACTGAATTCTCAAAGATTTTATCTGCTTATGACTTTAGCAGCTCACTACCAACTGAGCTGAAGGAACTTCCCTCCAAGTTTAATGAACTAACAGAAGAAGTAAAAGGTCTAAAGAAAAAAGTTCATGAATTGGAAATTGAGCTGCCGGGAGATTTAAAAGAATTTCCCTCCACGCTAGAAGACTTTACCAGGACTGTCACAAGTCTTACATCCCAAGTTGCTGAACTGAAAACACTTCAGTGGGAACTCCCAGCAGAATTTCTTTCTATGCCAACACAAGTTGAAAAGGTTCAGACTAAACTCAAGACCTTGGATGCTCTTCCAAGTCTACTCAACAAAGTCACTAATGTCTTGAATCAGTTTGCTTAAGCTAGTGCATCAAAGAAAATTGAAGATACACGTTTACCTTTAGCAGGCCAAGCTAGCACTCAACTTGCTGAAGGGGAGAAGTATACAAATCAAACCACCAAATCTCAGTTATTTTAAAGAAAAGTTGAAAAGAATGCAAACCTGGTCAAACAACAATCAAAATCAACACCACCACCTACAACACCAATCATTCCTACAGTCATCACAACCACAATAATCCAAATGCAATCTCCCTTTCTCCATAATCCACCAAAAAGCTCCTCTCAACCTAAGGGGGAGCATACCAAGAAGGACAAAGGCAAAAAGGCCTTATCTTCAGAGGAGGCTAAGAAAAAGAGTACTGACAGTGATTTTGATAATGATGAAACTCACGTGGCTAGGTTAATGGTTGAATATTCTAGAATTAAGAAATCAAAGAAATTTGATTTTATTACTGAAGATGGAAAGCATATCCATCTAACTGAAGAACAAATCAATCAACAAAAGAAGATAGAGGAAGAGGTCAAAGCTAAAGCAGCTAAACATAAAAGTAAGGTAAGAAAAGAAGAGCTAGTTGATCTTCTTAGTCCATAGGTGGTGAACAAGTACTATAATGACAAGTTACAGCATGACAGATATTGTGACAAAATGCTGAATATAAGAGCAGAATCAAGAATCACCAACTGTGATGTCTTGACAAGAAAGGGTCCAATTACACTTAAAGTATACAAAGAGGATGGTACAAGAGAAATTATTCCCAATTTCAAAGCCAGTGATCTGCACCTTAGTGAATGGAGAGAAGTGATGATTGCATGTCCCAACAGAACTGGAAAAGGATGGACAACCATCTATGACCCGATACGTACAAGAATGGACTACATCCACACAACTAAAGCAGAACTCGGTATAAACTTGGATATTCATCTAAGTGAACAGGACCCTCTCGACAAACTAAATGATCTTGCAAACAAGAAGAGAAAACATGCTGATGACATCTATGATTACTTCAAAGCAAACAAAAGGCTTAAGTCATCAGTTCAGTATGAAGATCATTTAGCTGGTACTGTGCTAAATGAACTTGTCCTTGGTATGATCTTGTTCAACTCTTACCATAGACAGGATTTTGTTACCATTGACGACTTTAGAGATTTCCCAAACACCATGTTATATACTGTATAAGAATTCTTCTTCAGACCTCATCAAGGTCCTGGGCTGGATGATCATGCCAGGACCTTTAGCACCCTTCTTCTTGTTGAAGTTGATAAAAGAAACCTAAATCCACTCAAGCAGATGAGAGTCATTGAGCAGGTAAGGTAGTAGAATGTAACCTTTTATTTAAACTTTATCTTTTGTAATTGTACTATAATGAAAGTTAGAATGAAATGTTATTAGTTTATGTTGTTCAATGTATGTCAGTTGTGTAAGAAGAAGTTGTTTTGCTCACTTACAACTGATTTTAAACTTAGGCTATTTGTATATTCAAATAGGGGGATATTGTTGGGTTTAGTTCCTCGGCCCTTCAGTCTTTCAGTAGATTTAAACATAAAATACCCTAAGTGTTACTAAAGCTGAAGTCTTTCAGTTTGAGTCGATGTAGTTTCTTCAGCTTCAGCTCTTCAGGTCTGATGCGGTAGTCGTAGGAGACTTTTACAAGAAGTTTTACAACTCCCTAGGCAGTATACCTAATCTTTGTAGTAGTAGTATAGGCAAGACTCAAGGGTTGTTATCGTTCTCTAGGGGAATAGGTTGGGAAGGCTTGATCACGATCTGACATAATTCTAGGGGTTGAGATATGACTATTTTTGTGTTTTTTATATTTTATAAACACAAGTAAATCTATGGTTTGAGAGGTTGGTTTGTTTAACTATTATCTAAACTAATTATAATCTAAACTACTGGTGATAACTTTATGATAATTGAATATATTTACTTAATCATGCATTACTTATCAGATTAATTCTCCTAATCCTTCTGCCTTGTCACACTTGTGATGATCTGTGTAAGTATTTCCTAGGTCATGAACGGATTCCACGAACCCGTCGTCTATTTAATATTCCGTTAGGGCAACGCACAAGTAAGGTAGTATGAAGACTATTACAAGGCCCCTAAGAGTATATTAAATGCGTGTGAAATACCTTAAGAGGGATCAACTATATAAGGGGGTAAGGTAGTATGAAGACTGTTACCTGATGGTATCCTTTATACCCACTCGCGTTTCCCTAGACGTTTCTACAGCGATACAGACAAAAGCTAGTTTTCTAAAGCCTAACGCACACATTCATCAATAAGAAGCAATAGTAATAGGATCTACAATCTGACTTTCATGCAATCATAAGCAAATACAAAGGAGGGTTTAGCCTCGCATGTTATAATGAAAGCAAGAAGATAAATCAATCACACAACACATAGACATATTGAATGATTAGTGATAAATAACCTTACTTGAATTAAAAACATGGATCTAAGGTAGTATAATAGGGTTTTAAGGCCCTAAGAACGACCTATGAAGCTGTTACAAAGGCTAGGGGTCGTCTCACTAAAGCTATACAAAGTTATACACTTGAAACCCTAAAATCGGTTTTATATTTATAGAGATATCGTTGCGACGGCGTCGCTTTGTACTCCTGACGTCATCGCCACGTAGATGATTCTAGATTCACTTTAAGTCGGACACGTCCTGATGTCGTCGCTGAATCTCTGACGCCATCACCATGAATGCATGACGCCGTTGCTTTATGGTTGTGACACCGTCTCCAGGCTCTGAATGAATAATTCTTCATGGTTTTTGGTGTAGAGTCGTAGTCTTGTCCGTTTCTTCTCCAAATGAGCCCAAGTCACGTGTATTTCCTCCAAATGCCATCCAAGTGCTAAAAACCTAAAAATAAACGATTAAGCACATAATTTGGGTATATTTGCATGATTTAAGGGGTTAAATGACCCTAAAATAGTGTATAATATGACACCTCATCAAATACCCCTACACTTAGGATTTGCTTGTCCTCAAGCAAATGGGCTTTTCTAACTAGACAATAGCAGTATTAGGGTCATTTAACCTACTCTTTAAAAGTATTATACGACACAACCTTCTAGACCTCGTAATTAACAGCACGAAAAGTATATACTAGCACCTCACATAAGTGTTTGGGATTCTCTCTTTCTCTCGGGTGTATAATAAATTATAACATAATGGGGAAACAGAAAATCAACACTCATTACCTGCCATAGCATATAAATTACCATAGGCTTGGTAAAGGATCAAACCTCCACAGCTATGCGCAAGCATTATTCATTACTATCTAAGAGGTATTTTTAAAGGGTTGTGGGGTGTAGGTGTAAGATAACACTAATGGAAACGGAAACGGATGAGATACATTTGGGTGGTGACTTTGGGTGAATTTGGAGTGGAAGGGTTAGCCAATTATTTATAAGAATACACGTTGGTTTGGTTGCTAAGCCAAAGACTCAGACAAAATATACAAACTCTACAAAACTCTACACCAATCTCTTTCTTTTTTCTTTTCTTGACTCTATGATAAACATAACATAAGTAGATGGCAGCCCGTACATTTTTTTCACTCTTTTTTTATATACATTTTTTATATATATATATTGTTTTGTACACTTTTGCCCTACCATTACTTAAATATATAATACATCATAGGAGTTTATAGATACACCCCTACACTTAAACTTTTACATACTCGATATTTACAATCTAACTAATGACCCGATTTGAGATGAATCAACATAACATGGAGCTTATTGAGCTCTATTGGGCGTAATAAATTACTTCTTCCCCAATTCTTCATAAGATGAACACTACCATGAATCCCAATCGTCCCAAAATAGTATTTACAAGGATAAGGACTTAGCAACCGTGTACTCAAATAATTAACTTGGGTAAAAACAATAATGTACTAAAGGTGAGTACATACAAGGTAGCCTAAGGCGATTTGGGTGTAACGATTAATTTAAGGCTGGCAATGCTCTTCATTAATAGTCTGGCTTAACTAGAAAATTATGATAATCATGAAAAATGATAGGCTTGGAGGGTTGTACTAGGGGTATACTGCACTAAAAATGAGTGCATGATAAGGGTGTGGGATAGTTACATGATTGGTGTGACCATAATAACAATTACATGTTTAAAACATGGGTTAATCCTAGTGCCTCTTATCTAGCAAATCCTAATACTCACATGCGGTATCGGGATGCATCACAAAAACAAGTTCTAGAATTTAATATACTACTGGTACACTCATATAATTTAATACCTATACTAATGCTCCAGAAAATGCGACTAAGACCATACGTACACGTCCGTAACGATAGAATAGACACATATGACTGCATTCAAACCTTAACTCGAGAAAGCTAAAGGTATAAACTATCTTGGGTATCAATAATCGATACCCGAATTCCTAAAGATCTAAAGGCGAACATCACATTTTTGGTGTGGAATTTTAAGGGTTTTTGTGCTAGTCATACATATTCCTATCCATGAGACGCTATTAATACTTGGTTTTCGTCGGTATGTGTCATAAAAATTTTAAATTTGGGTCAAAATTACCTTTTTATGCTATGTTTCAATATATTACCCCTCATTTTAAGGAACAAAGCAAATAGAAAATGAAGGAATAGTTTCTAAGGCTTATTTTCCCCCTACACTTAAGTTGAACATTGTCCCTAATGTTCTATAGAATTACCCGTAAAAACGAATAAAGGGAAAATAAAACAAGTAAAAGAAACTAGTACTCCTCTTGTTACTCAATAATGGAGAAGAAACATGCGATAACTGGTTAAATTGTCCTCTAAGAATTATCCAATGAAAACATCCTAAGATCTTCCAAGCTTCTTCTTGTCAAATATAACCTGTAATCAAAGACAAAGACAACTATACCAAGCATAAAATCGGCGGGATAAGTAAATATACAATGAGAGTTTAGGGTTTCGACTCTATGAAAGCAGTAAAGATAGGATGTGAGTAATGATATAATTATAGGTTTTCTGCATGTTTACAAAATAATTACAAATTTTAAATATTGCACGTTGTATTTTTCAGAAATACTTGAAAATTTTCGAATGTTTAAATAGCTGGAGACGTGACACCGTCAGGATAAATCCTGACGCCGTCTCCAGCGTTTGTGAAAATTTCTTCTCCGTTTTTAATGAGAAATTTCCTGCACGCAATTTTATTAGTCAAATCTGAAGAAAGCACTGCATAAAAACCTAGAATTAATCATAACAATCATATGACTCAAAACTAACGCGAATTAATCTAAACAATTTATTTTAAATGTTTGAATTGGGTTCTTAAAAACCGAATATTTCCCTTACACTTATTTTGTTGCAAAATACCTTTGATTGCAAATAAGACGAAGTTATAAACAAACAAAGCATGATTATAAAATAATTCAAACATAATAAAACAAACAATAAAGAATTAAAACATAAGACACTCCTAAATGCGGAAAAGATAAATATTGGGTTGCCTCCCAAAAAGCGTTTTTCTTTATTTACGAGTCTTGTAGCTAGACTCGAAGTCACACGTCCTTACGTGACTTCTTTTCATCATCTATTCCAGTTGCATATTTGGGTCCAAGCTCTAGGCATTCTTTGTAAAATCCTAGTATTTTGTACATTATGTACTCCACTCCTCTTCCCTTGTCCTCCTTGTTCCTAAGGTAGATCGATTTCGTGGGTTCTTTTTCCAAGTCTGATAATAAGTTGTATTGTTCTATCTTATGGGGCATTTTATAGGCAATCTCATCGGTCCTATTTGTGAACCTCACCACTCCTTCGGGTGGGTCGTGATTCATGTTGGATATTTCAACAAAAGGCCTCCCTAGTACTACTTGCGACAACCTAGGGTCTATGATTGAACTAATATCCTCGACAATCATGAAGTCTATGATATAGGTGAAGTTTCCTATGAAAACATGCATCCCTTTAATCTTTCCTATGAAATTGCTAACTCCTCTATCCGAATTTTCCCTAGGGTCGAGTTTTCTGTTCATGATCCAATTATACATCATTCGGGTCATGATATTTATAGGGGAGTTAGGGTCAATGTAGTCTTTTTCCATATGCACATGTCTAATGTTGCATGGTATCTTGAGGTTTGATGGGCATCCTTCCGTGATGATGGGGTTCCTTAGAAATATAGAAGGGATTGGACCACACATAAGGTACTTGTGATATGCTAGTTCGCTCCTAGTTGGGAATATGTCAAAATACTCCACTTCTTGTTCTCCAACTTCGGGTTCCTCCTTATGGGAATCATCATTTGTCTTGACTATCTCAATAAACATTACGTCATCGTCATCCCCCTTTGTGCAAACAAGTTCGGTGTTGGAGGATTGGGGAACCAACCCGAGCGATTCGAAGAATAAATTGAGTTTGAGGACTTTTTCGGTGATGAATGAAATTGATGGATCGGGTGATATGGAAGGGTTGACATGGATATTTTATGGGTTGTCCTTCTCTCCTTCCTTATTCTCTTATGGTTTATCATTGTGGGACTCACCCTGTTGCTTGGGGTGGATTGTGATGGCGTTGATCAAACCATGGATATGGGTTGAGCATTGCAGGTCTATTGTTAGGTAAGAACGAGCAGACAAAACTAGGGAAGTACTTAGTTTTGGGTTCTTAACTGTGTCGCTAGGTAGTGCTCCTGCTATTCGAACGGTGATAGCCTTCAACACTGTATCGATTTTGTTGGTCATCTCGCTTTGCTGTTGTTTAAAATCGGCTTCAAACTTGGACAGTCTAGCATCTTGAGATGCCATAAAATTGGATACCAATCTTTCAAGATTTGATTGATTATTAAATCTTTGAGGATGGTTGTTGAAGGAACGGTTCGAGATTGAACCGTTAGATTTAAACCGGTTAGGTGGTTTGAAAAATTATTTTAGGAATTTTGGGGTTGTCTCCACCTAAGGTTTGGGTGACTTTTCCATGACGGATTGTAGGTGTCACCAAGATTGTTTTGCTCGGGCTTAAAAGTGTACCACTTACCTCTTGCTTCGTCGGTACGCGAGGATGCATATTCAACAAAGGCTTGTTCGGGATCTTCCATGCAATACTGAGTGATGTGGGGACCACTGCAGATCTCATATGGGGTAGTGATTCTATTCACTTGAGTAGGTTGCATCAGAGCAAGGTGAGCTTCCATCAAGCGTTGGACTTGATTCTCGAGCTCGATGAGCGGTTGGATGTACTCGAGACATCTTGAGGCAAAGTGATTGCCTTGACCAGCTTAGTGAAATCCTTTGGGTTGTTCCAACTTTCCTTATCATAGAGGGCGAGGTCCTCTAATAATGCCCAGGATTCTTTGGCATTTTGGTCACGAAGCTTACCACCGGCCGATTGGTCAATGGTTAGTCTTGTGACGGGATTGACATGGTCATAAAAGATTTGGACTTGGAGCCAAATGTCGATGCCATGATGAGGGACTTTTTGTAGTAAGTCTTTGAAACGAGTCCATGCTTCTGAGAGAGATTCTCCATGATGTTGTTGGAACATCAAGATATCATTACGGAGTTTTGTAGTCCTTCCCGGTGGAAAGAATTGAGCAAGGAAACGAGGAGTAAGATCCTCCCATATGGTGATGGATCATGCTAGAAGACATTCAAGCCAGTTTCTAGCTTGATCGCGAAGGGAAAATTGAAATAAACGCAGGCGTGTTCTTTCCCTGTTTTCACCGTCAAGGTCAAGTGAGTCCACAAGTTTTAGGAAATCCTTGTGGTGCTGGTTTGGATCCTCGGACCTAAGTCCGTGGAACGAGCATCCATTTTGCACCAACCGGATGGTGTCGGATCGAAGAGGTACCACGTTGTTCCCTACAGGGAGCTCGATGGTATTCCTGTAGCCCTCGTGGCTAGGTTTGGAGTAGTTAAGAGTGCGGATAGGATTCTCATCTCCCATGGTGGTTGGCGAGAATGGGTTACGAAACAAGTAACACAAAGAAAAGATAGACAACGAGAAAGCTAATATGCGGAATTAAAGTCGCACTTGAAAATATTCAAGCGAGTAGAAGTAAGTTAAACTATGATCAAAACCTAACTATTCCCCATGCAGCAGCGCGAAAAACTTGATGTGGTAGTCGTAGGGGACTTCTACAAGAACTTTTACAACTCCCTACGCAGTGTACCTAATCGTTGTAGTAGTAGTATAGGCAAGACTCAGAGGTTGTTATCGCTCTCTAGGGGAATAGGTTGGGAAGGCTTGATCACGGTCTAATAAAATTTTAGGGGTTGAGAGAATATTATTTTTGTGATTTTTATATGGGGGTGGTTTGTTATCCGTACTCTAGGAATAGGTTAGGAAGGCTTGATCACGGTCTAACAGAATCCTAAGGGGTTGAGAGAAGATTATTTTTGTGTTTTTATATTTTATAAAAAGCAATTAAATCTATGGTTTGAGAGGTTGGTTTGATAAACTAATAATTAAACTAATTAAAATCTATTCTACTGGTGATAACTTTATGATAAACAAATGTATTTACCTAATCATGCACTACTCCTCAGATTGCTTATCCTAGATCTGTTGCATTTTCAGAAAAAGGTTGGGGGGGGGGGGGGGGGGGGGATGGGGGGGGGGGGTATAATTATATAAACTTATGAGTTCTGTTTGTTTTTCATAGGTAGTGATAGTTTACACGAACCCGCCGTCTATTTAATATTCTGTTAAGGTAACACACAAGTAAGATAGTATAAAGACTATTACAAGGCCCTTAAGAGTATATTAAATGCATGCGAAATATCTTAAGAGGGATCAACCATATAATGGGTAAGGTAGTATGAAGACTGTTACCGATGGTATCCTTTCTACACACTCACGTTTCCCTAGACATGTCAACAGCGATACAGACAAAAGCTGGTTTTCTAAAGCCTAACGCGCACATTCATCAACAAGAAGCAACATCAAAAGGATCTACAGCCTAAGTTTCATGCAATCATAGATAAATACAAAGGAGGGTTTAGCCTCGCATGTTATAAAGAAAGCAAGAAGATAAATCAATCAGACAACACATAGACATATTGAATCATTAATGATAAACACTCTTACTTGATTAAAACATGGATTGAAGGTAGTTACAATAGGGTTTTGAGGCCCTAAAAACGACTTAAAAAGCTGCTACAATGACTAGGGTTCGTCTCCCAAAAGTTATACAAAGTTACACACCTAAAACCCTAAAATCGGTTTTGTATTTATAGAGATATCACTGCGACGGCGTCGCGTTGAAGTCCTGACGCCGTCGCTACGTGGATGATTCTAGATCCTCTTTAAGTCGGCCACGTCCTGACGCCGTCGCTAGATCTCTGACGCCGTCACTGGATAGATCACGACGGCGTCGCTTTATGATTGAGACGGCGTCTCTACGCTCTGTATGAATAATTCTTCATGATTTTGGTGTAGGTCTGTGATCTTGTCCGAACACACTATATATAATATATAAGTATATAAGGATTATATCAAATAATAGTATAGTAGTATTTTCCGTCGGGTTCTAGAAACAAACTTTTAACCAAAGTTGTCTCAAAAACCTCCCGGGTCGTTTTCCCTCGACGAAGCGTGAATCGAGAATCGGCTAAGTTCGTGATCGCGCGTTTTGAATGGTTTAAAAGATTTTTGAATTGGTTTCCTAAATCCTACTAAATGTAAATGACAAGTAAATAAATGCACGAAAATAAGTAGACAAAAAAAATTAACAATTAAACACGTAAGCATAAAACGTAAACGGGAATTAAAAATGCTACAATTAAAACCTAAATTAAACCTAAAAATGATTTTTTAAACTTTTCCTAATCCTAATTACTAACTTGTAAGAAAAAGCTAAGGAAATCCTAAACCGAGGGTGCGTAAAGTAAAAAAAATGAAGAAAACGAGAACGGAAATGAAATCCCGTTCTTTAAAAAAATGAACTTTCAAAATATTAACCCTACGAAAGTAAATTTCAAACCTAAGCCTAGAATATGATAAAAGAAAATTTTATAAAAAAGAAAATTATTTTTTTGATTATTTTTCTATTTTTTTATGATTTTTTAAAGTTTTAACAAAATTAATCAGCGAAAATTATAATACTTTAAGTTAAAATTTAAAAAAAAAATTTATATTTAAAAAAACTAGGAAATTTCTAAAAGTAGCTTATGATAAGCAGGATGCAAAAAAAATATCAAATCCTAAAGAGCTAAACTAAATAAGTCGGGAAAAATCAAATAAGCACTCGAAGTGCTTATTATAACAAAACTCAAAAACGTCTATAAAAGAATAAAAGACGCACCTTGAGACGTAAAAGTCCCAAGGGCGCAGTGGTTAGTGGTGTGTTGTGTTGTGTGTTATAAAGGTTGAGGAGGGTAGAGGTCAGGGGTTCGAGCCTTGCTCACCCCTGACTTACCCTCTTCCCTTTTTTTATTTTTGCAAAAACTCTAAAAAAGCAAAATTATAAAACAACTTATAATAAGCTATTTTTGTGAAAACAACTTTTTTGTAAGTCACTAAATAAGCTGAATAGAGCTTAAAACAGATAACACTTTAACTCTTTTTAAACTTTATAAAAACTCAAAGAACAAAATAAGCTTGGAATAAGCTTAAACTTAATAAAATAAGCTATGACTAACCTAACATTACCCTAATAAGCTATTTGGACTAAACTTAAGCTAAAATGACAAGCCATAAGCTGAAAAGCACTAATAAGCACTTATTACTAAACTGAATACCAAACAGACTTTTAAGCAACTTTGAGCTTATTTTTAAGCACACAAACGGATCCTTATGGACTTATAGCTTAAACCAGCTTAAAGCTTGGCCAAAAAGCTATTTAAAACTATTCTTAAAAAGCATTTTGAAATTCAATTAAACTATGAAAAAGCAACTTGAAAAAGCTGTTTGGCTTTTTGAAAAGACAAAAGACAGTTTTCAAACTTAAAAACAGATTGGCAAATAAGCTAATTTTTATAAAACAAGCTAAAACAGTTCTAAACTTACCTATGAACTACTTGAACAATAAGTTTAAAAAAGCTAAAAACTATCCTAACTATATGAATTTTAAGCTTAAAAATGGCCTTAAAGGCTTATACTATCTGATGCAGATTACAAATTTAAAGTCAAAACTTAAAACCAATAGATGCATGATAAAAACCTTAGTTCTATACTACTTTAAGCACAAAAACAAGAGCAAAATGAGCCATGAAAACAGCTAAAACTAATTTGAGCTTAAAATGCATAAGAAACTGAATTTAAGCTATCAGATCTTAATTACAACTCACTAACATGATTGAAAACTGATTTAAACTTATAAAAACCTTAAATCCTTAATTAATAAACCTAAATATGAACCATAAATTCAATTTAAAGAACCAAGAGAGCCTTGGCAGTACTAAATCAAGTTAGTACTGCCTTGACTTAAACACTCCTTTAAAATGCTTATATTCATACTAAGCTTATAAAATTGAGATTTAAAGCAAAAATTACAAATACCAGATGATAGATAGCTAAAAACAGACTAAATAAGCATATTTAAACAAGCAGATATCCAGAATAAATAAGCTGACTACAACTAAGTCAAATATTTATTGGTTTTTCACTGTTTTATAAAATAAACTTGCAGATTAAGATCTAAACTATCCAATTAACAATATAAGCAATAAATGACAATAATAGACAGAAATAAGCTAATCTAAGCAATATTAAACAGACAATAAGCAGTAATAAGCTAATTTACAAAGTAGAGCTTTAAAAGGTAAAAACAGAACTTACATAAGCCTTAACTTAAACAAGGCTTAATAAATGGCTCGAGGAGCTACTCAACAAGCTCCAGCTTATCTTATGATAAGATGGTGTGGTCTTGGAAGCCCATCCAGGTCTGGCTTCCCTTCCATAACTAGCTGAGGTAAAATTTTGGAGTGATATGAAATTTAAACCTTATCCAGTTAAGCTTTTTAAGCTTAACTGAATCTGAGAAAGCTTAAGTAGAAGTAAAGAGCTTATAAAAGCTTATGAAGTAATACGTAAACAAATTTTAAAGTAACTTGCATAAATGTGAACTTAAATTTAAGATAGGAATTGAAGAAACTTGATTTTATTAAATGAAAAAGGAAATTACATTGCTGAAAAGGAAATTACATAAAATAAATGATATATAAGGCTGAAAAAGTAAATAAATAAGCTAATTAAACAACTAATCTAATCCTACTCCTAGTTGTCTGTTTTGCTAGTGTGATCTAAGTGAGCAAATTATAGCCCTGAAGAGAAAATTCTAGATCCAGGAGTACGCTCCTCCTTCCTTTATTCCCACGCGCATTTATTCCATAACGTGCTTCTAGTCACTGATCTCACCCTTTGGAAAGCTCTACACTCATACTTAGCCAATTCAGAAGCGTTGGGATTGCCAACGTGGACACCTGAGTGTCAGATGGTGTCAGTGATTTGCTTCTAGAAGGGTTATTTGTCATTACACGAAGGTAATTTTGGTGCAGGGTAAAAGGGGGAAGACGGGTGAACAGTAAAAGGGATTGGCGCCCTTTTCTTTCTTGTATCTTTTGTTTGACTTTGTTTGACTTGGGCTTTATAAAAGAGTTTGGGCCGGTTAAATGGTTTTGGGTTAAAGTTAAAAAGATAACGAACGTTAGCCTTTTATATTAAGAGGACTAACGTGTTTTATTTTTCAAGACAAATTATGAATTATGGTTACAGTGAGGCTTTTTTGGTTTCTAAAGGTTTTGACCTTTTTTGTAATGACCAAGTTTTTGACGCATTGTATGACTTTTGTTGACCTTTTGCTAAAAAACTTCTGGCTCTTGTGCACATTATCCGTTCTCGTGTTTGTTTTTGCCCGGTTTTGGCTCTTTTCTTGTAATATTTGCAATATTCGTCCCTACACATCACAAATGACAAAACAAGCAATATACAAGCATAATTTGCACAATTTAATCATTTTAAGGTCATTTTTAGTATAAAATGGATATGTGATTTCTCACATATGAGTCTGTAATCTTGTTCGTTTCTCCTCCAAATGAGCCCAAGTCACGTGTATTTCCTCCAACTGCCATCCAAGTGCTAAAAACCTGAAAACGAACGATTAAGCACATAATTTGGGTATATTTGCACGATTTAAAGGGTTAAATGACCCCTAAAAAGTGTATAAAATGACACCTCATCAGTTATAACATGCACTTGGTTTTATAATACTTTGTATTCAATATTGACTCTACTGTATTAGTAAGTATTTGACCTAAAGAGAATTAAGTTATCTAAGGAATTCTGATGTAATCTCACAATTCCAATACTCATAGAATACCACATAATTATGGTATGTCTAATGTGTTGAAACAAACTATATATATCGTGTGATTTCTGATAACTTTAATTGCTCTACCTCCCAAATCTATCAAGGTCATAAAATTACGTGTGTCATGGATACACTCAATATAGTTTCAACCAAAAAGGTATTCAAGACATTATGTATTTATGGATTGGGATGAATCCCATTATGTCTTGATTAAATTTTTAAAATTTGTTAATATCTTATAAAACATATATTGTTAGCCTCAATTTTATTGAGTCAATAAAGGAAGCTCGTTCCCGTGTTCAAGACCTTACTTCGGGGGAGATTGTTAGCCTCAATTTTATTGAGTCAATAAAGGAAGCTCGTTCCCGTGTTCAAGACCTCACTTCGGGGGAGATTGTTAGCCTCAATTTTATTGAGTCAATAAAGGAAGCTCGTTCCCGTGTTCAAGACCTCACTTCGGGGGAGATTGTTAGCCTCAATTTATTGAGTCGAACAAGGAAGCTCGGTCACTCTACGATGGAGCTTCGGTCTTTAATTAGTTAATGTTGTAATAAAATAATATCGGGAATCGGGCTCGATAGTTAATCTAATATTGTATATGTTTCGGGTTTAATCCCAAAACAAAACCCGAGCCCGGGTCCTAGTTAAATATCCCACGCGTCGTAGGGAAATATATATAGATATTTTCCCTAAGAAAATATCTAATTCTCATAATATCTAAATTTTCTTTTCCATTTTTTTTCTCTCAACTCTCTCTCTTCTCTCTCTCATTTCGACTCTCTCTCTCTCTCTCTAGTTTCTTTGATTCGTGGTTCGGGTTATGAAGTGAAGTGTGAATCGGGTTCCTACAACAGATAATTAAGTATTTGTCATCCAAGTTTCCTTGAATTTGGTATATGGAAATTAAGTTTTAATAACTCTTTCTTTTATGATTACTTTTGCGAGGACGGTATGTAATCAAAAAGGGTTTATGAGTCCAGATAATCTTTATAAAGTATACAAGATAAAAGAATCCAAATGTGGATTAGATCATGCATCTAGGAGCTGAGATCTTAAGTATTATTACAAATATGATTTTGATTAAATTAAGATAACGCCTGAGTACACCTAACATCAAGTGGGAGTACTATTTTTATTTTCCTTAAAATTCATATGTTGTCTGACATATTGAAAGCATCATTCCATTTGAGTTAGATTTTAACCCTTAAGATTGGAATAAGACTTCACTTGAGAATTTAAGAAATAAAACAAATGGCCTTGGAATAAATGTTTACTGAGAAAAACATATGCAGTGGTCAAGTCCAACATAATGCAATATATCATTGAAGCAAGTCTTAAATGATATATTTTACTTGAGATAATCTGATACATGTATGGGAACCTTGTGTTTTGTAACCAAGGATTCATCATGTATATCTTATATTGTGTATGAGACTGGTTGTTACTCTTGCATGAGAGCAAGATGAGTTAACAACAACAGTATCAAATTGAGAGTATTTAGATGACTTTAACAACGGTATCTAACTGAGAGTGATTTAGATGACTGTTAAGACAAATATTTACGAATTATAGAGGCATAGTGTTGTTTTGTGTACACTGACGCTAGAGAATAATCAATTATAGTTTAAGTAGGATTTCATTATTTATGATAAATCTGCCAACTAGATATGCTTAGCAAAGAGCATTGTTGCAATACACATTAAAGAATAAGGATATTTTACATTTTAAAAAACTGTAAAGATGACTGTCTGAGATAAGTATGTGGGTGACTACAAATACCTCATAAAAGGTACTGTCACATTTTCATACTATAATTCTTGCAATAGTATGCAAATATACATACGAAACTCATCATAGCGTTTAAATTCTTCACAATTTGTAAATTTGAAACAAGTATTCGGAAAGTTTACTCAGATGACTATTTAGCTGTCGTGGACAGAAGGAGTTGAGGATGTTAGAAATATTAGAATTTAACTTACTAATTAGGCTTATGCAAATCTGTTTTTAGTATTTGGATAATTAAGATTGTAAAACATTTTTTTACTTTCTGATGAATAAAGATACTTGGTATTTGTTATTCATTGAAATAATAATTGTTATCATATATATGCATGTTTAATCCATAAATGATTTATCATTCTAAATATGTCCATTGTCGGTTAATAGTATGGGAATATTGTTACAAAAGACAAATGTGAGTGTTGGTTATATTCTTTGAATATATGGATGGTTCCCGTCAAACTCATATGTTAGTCACAATGGATGCATATTAGACACCCCAACTTTTGACTATTTACTTTTGGATCCGTTGTCATGAGTAAGATGTCGAATATGGTTAGTTAAGTCATCCTTAGACTTGAGAATGCAAGCAAGTTTTGGTATGTGTGGATATCACTTTTTAATTCTAAGTCAAACACTGTCCTGAAAATGGTAGTTATAAAGGCTATTATTGGAAGTGATATGAAGCAGCATTCACAACACTAGTATTCGAGAAAGAATTTGTTTCTCCACTTGATGTGCAGAATGATACCTTGGCGCCTCTTCAGAATTAATCAGATAATTGTTTGGCCGAACCCAAATGGTAATGCAAGATGATTCTTGATTACATTTGGTATATCTGTATTAATTTCTATAATGTGAATCTAAATGGTTAAACTATATGGAATGAGTTAGGATCAATATCCATGGTTTAACGGTATTTGAACAAAGAGATGATTATAGCAAGAGATACATAACCATGCTACTGAGAATATTTTTGAAACTTGATCTCAAACATTTCTAGTTTTAACAACGAATGTGAGTGTTGCTAGACGTTTCCGTCGTAATATGGGTAGTCTGCTACTCCAACTCCCAAGTGGGAGCTATTGGAATGTGGTAGTTGGATTAGCTTAAATACGACTAGGAATGTGTGAGCCTATTAGGGGCACGCACGTTAAACACTTAGAGTGCGTTATAAACTTTACGTATGCTTCTAATTGTAAACCAAAGGACCTAAATGAGCAAGACACGAAACTCTATGGATGCTTAAGGAGTAACCGGCCATAGAAGGTTCTAGAGAGGTGTCTAGATTCATTGTTAAGGGATAAGAGAGAAGTAAAAGAGTTATGATAAGACTTAACTTAGTTTCCTAGTCTTATCATAATTAGGATTTGGAGGCTATAAA
This sequence comes from Tanacetum coccineum, assembly GCA_026074375.1. Classification (NCBI taxonomy): domain Eukaryota; kingdom Viridiplantae; phylum Streptophyta; class Magnoliopsida; order Asterales; family Asteraceae; genus Tanacetum; species Tanacetum coccineum. The sequence continues at coordinate 20,524 of BQNB010045395.1, forward strand.
AGAAACCTCACCCTAACTCATTTGGACGACACAAAAAGATAAAAAAGCTCCAAATATAGATCCTTCTCCTCCCTTTCATCAACTACAGCCGGTTACAAAACCCTAATTAGGGTTCTTGGTTTTTCGGTTCTCTTTTCTTTTTTCTGTTGAAATTCGGTAACCCCATAAGGGGTGTTCAAGGCGTGATCTGATCCCACGAGTCTTCCAGCAGGTGTAGGACTTTGGTTTAACAAGTTCTCAGGCGTGACAACAATTAGAAACATCTAGGGTTTCATTTGTTTGATTTTCGGTTCGGTTTAGTGTAATTCGTTAGAACCGAATTCGGTTAAAACCCTAGATCCATTCACTGAATTTCGGTACAAGTACAAGTGGGTTGATTTGGTACTTGATTCAGGTTGTGTGGCTATACAAGTTCTGTTTGGGATATACGTGAAGCAAGGCTAGCATCCGGGCGCACTTGGTTAACGTGTTTGTGTGAGCGACCATAGAGGTGGAAACTTATCCACTAGTTTCAAAGCGTTTAGTTCTCGTTTGATTTGTTCAAAGCATTCAACAAGGGTTAGTTTTCTCGTAGTTAATGGTTAACTAGTTATTAAATCCCAACATAATTGTTGTAGACTGGCCACATAAAACTTAGTTTCTGCAAAGGTTGAGCTCATACAAGTGTAAACTCGAAATTCTGAACAATCCATAGAAAGTTAGTACACATAAGAGCTTTTTCTTTGTACGCGTTGGTTCTTATTTCCGGTTGTATCCCTTTAGCAGATTCTCGCTAGGGGCTAATTTTACCTTACTGAATCCCATGATTTTATGTTCATCACCACCAAGTATTATCTCTAGATGTACATATATGATCATAACCTATAATATCGATAAATCCTAGAAAACGATTTTTTATTGCTAAGATTATACTGAATCAAGTTTTTAAATATTTACTTACCAGATTAACGGGGAGGCCAAGTTCATCGTTATCATCAGAATTCAAATGATCAAAGGTAGCTTTAGTAAGCTTGTAAGACAAAGCTGTCCCTGATACTGCTCCTATAATTGCATTATGCATGAACCTTGTCTTATCACTCCATCACACCAGCTATTGCTCCAAGTGTTGCCCCAACTGCACCCAATTAACAAGCATATTCACATATGTGAGTGGATAATCAGCCTAAGTTCAAGTCTTGTCAGAGACATATGTGAGATAAGTGGTGATTATTTGTTAAAAAAACAGCTTGAATGAAAGAAACAAAGATAACTTATTAGTGCATGTATATTATGAAAAACTATGGTACTGACCAACTCCAAACTCGAGCATGAAGAACACAAAGAGTAACCGAAATGGAGCAGCAAACTTGCCTCATCTGCCTTGCTATATTGCGATGGTCTCACTAATTCGCAAGAAAAATGATGAAGGTGTGATCAAGTACGTTTACGCACTTGACTCTCAGTCTCTCACTCCTTAGTGCTTGGCTCTACGTTTACTAGAGCCAACAAGTCCTTATATATGAACATTCAAAATCATTTTTATTTTTTTTGTCATTTTAATACTTAAATTTTAGAAGAATTTTTCTTGTCGTTTTCCCCCCTTGAGTTATGTGAATGCATGGCGTTTAACGTGTGTGAACGTTGCTATGGTTATTAAATGAAATGGTAGTAGATACCAATGTTTTGAAAATCGGGTCAATAATCGACCCAGTCTAGTCACCGGGTCACCGGTTCAACCGGTTGGCCCGCCGGGTCAACCCGGTTTTCAAAAAAAATAATAAAATAATAATATTTGCAATAATACAAAAAATTATATATATAAATTATGAATATACCTTATATTTAGTCTAAAAACGATTTACTACCAAATATAACATGTAACAAATAAAATTACGTTGCAAATATATATATAAAACTTATTTTATTTATAAAAAAACATGAAAAAACAAAAACCCGGCCGGGTCAAACCGGGTCTCGAGAACCGGGTTGACCCGGGTCACCTTAAACCCGACGGGTCAAACCGGGTTTCGAAAATATAAAACCCGGTTTAATTTAACCCGTTTTTTCGACCGGACCCGGTTCAACCGGTTGACCCGGCCGGGTCGAACCGGGTTTCAAAACATTGGTAGATACAACAAGCTAGAATAATTTAGCTAGTCTTTGTTTTATTTATCTTTTCTAAGTCAATGTGTTTATATCATATCGATGACGCAACATTATCTCACAGTTTATTGTACTGCTGTCGCGATGGTGATAATTAATTATTTAACCCTATTTTTCAATTATATTAGATACACGTACGCAAGTCTAACTAACTACTAGTATTTCTTTCTAAAAACAATATATTGCTCAAAAGTTTGTAGAACGTATTTATATTTACGCTATCCGTACCACTAAGAGCCTTAAGGCTTGTTTTTTTTTTTTTTTTTTTTTTTTGAATTAAGTGGTTTGAAAGTATCACTTATAAGCCATTTATTTGAGAGAGTGAGATTTTTGTGGCCCAACCCATTAGAATGAAACAAGAGATTAGACCCACTCATTAAGTGGTAACAAGGGAAAAAGAAACACCCCTTAGGTGTCATAATACCCATAAAATCACTTTTTGGGTGTCACGTCAGCTTTAACACCATAACACCAACACAAAAAAAACTCCTCTAACCATAACATCATAATATCACTTTTTGAGACCCACTATTTTTTCCCTCAATTTTAAAAATAACTAAATTCATTTCGTTCATTAAAAATAAAAATAACTAACTGAATGTGTATAAAGATTGAGTATGAATTGGAAGTTGTGGGAAAAAATCTATATGAAATGAAGATATACATAAAGGGTAAAAAAATTTTGAAAAAATAATTTTCTTTAAACAAAAATTAGCCGTTGGCTATTGTTTTTTCAAAAAAAAATATTTTTTTAAATATTAAAAATAGCAGTTAGGCCTTTTTTTCAAAAAATAAAAAGTTTTTTTTGCAAGGTTATGTTAATGTGGGAACCCACGCCGTGCAACCTGGCCACAGCCGGGTATCATAACGCCGAAAACGGCGTTGGTTTGGCACCCAACGCCGTCACCACACCGTGCCCTCTAAGGGCTAAAGTTAAAAGAAACATGGATTATTAGTTGCATATTAAATTAGCTGAGGATTGTTATTTGTAAGGGGTGTGCGAGTACATTTCAATAAAACTTTGTTGCATATAGCAAAAGAAAAAGAATTTTTTTTTTTGGTAACCATAGTTTATGACCTTTTGATCGACTGATTCACGTGATTTGAACATACCGTCACACAAACTTAAATCGGATAAATCTTATTTACAATACTAGTGTTTCTTTCTAACTAACCGTATTTATGTTAAAAAAATGCCTAACTAGCTAGTATTTCTTTCTAACTAATTACTAGTAGTAATTACCGTATTTATGTTAAGAAAAATGGACACAATTATCTAATTGTATGCAGTCGTCTTAACCATATTTATATATTTACACACACACAAATGAACAACAAATACTATACATGAAGATTGAAAAATTATTTTATTTTGTTAACCTGAACTTTGAATTACACTAGAAAATTAAGACAAACTTTAGTCTACAACCAAGAAGTTATTAAAAATATGCGTCCTTGAATAGGTCATGCATGTTATGAAAAGTGAAAACTTATTAATATGACGTCACTGTCTATATATTTTTTTTGAACGGCGACTTTATAAGAAACACTAGCAAGGAGCTAGACAATTACAAAAAAATCAAATGCGGGTGTTGAAGCCAACTAACCAAATTCAAAGTTCTATTACCTCTAGCTAAACACCAATTAAAAGAGCGTAACACAATCTCATCAAAAATAGCATCTTTACGAGGTTTTTTGACCGCAAAAAGAAGATGATTCTTGACATTCCATAAGCTCCACCAAGAGACATAAAAAATGCCTTCCAGCACTTCTTTAGACTTAACACCAAGACGTATCGAATTGAACCAAACGAACCATTCTGCATACGAATTGAAAGAGTGCGACCCCAAGTCCCACCAACGACAAACTGACCTCGCTACTTCTCTCGCCACACTGCAACTGAAAAACAAATGAGATGTCGCGGATGATTCTCACAGAGTGGTCTCGAGTCAACGCTCAAAACCTTTGCCGTTTATTGAGACGTTTTAACTTGCCTCTGGATTGAAAGTGAACTTTTCCAAAAGCAAGTTTTTGGTATTGCCGTTTTCGCTTTCGAATCACAAAACTTCGCTTCTTTCCTTAATTGCCAACCATCTACATTCCCATGTTCATATCTTGGTCTTCCGATTGGTGCATGAACAAAACTTGTAATTGGAAACCCATTATTGATAAATTCCACAAAAGACTTACCTCTTGGAAAGCAAGAACACTTTCATACGGCGGTAGACTTACCCTCCTTAAATCAGTACTTGATGCTCTTGGAACTTACTTCTTTTCAATTTTTATGGCGCCTAAATGTGTTATCAACTATCTTGAAAAGCTTAGACGTAACTTCTTTTAGGGTGGCAGACTTTACACAAATAAAATGGCTTGGATTGCTTGGCCTAAAGTTTGCTCTTCGACTAATTGCGGAGGTCTTGGAATTGGTAGTCTTCATGCAGCTAACTTAGCCATGCTTGTTAAATGGTGGTGGCGCTTCCACTCTGAACCCAACTCTCTTTGGAAAAGCGTAATCACATCTATTCACGGGCCTAATGGAGGGGGGTTCGGTACAATTAACTCTCGTATGCCGAGCATGCCCTTGAGTCCTTGGAAAAAACCGTCGAGCTAAATAAACCTCTTTCTCATGCTAACTATTGTCTCCAATCAATTTTCAAAAGAATAGTTGGCAAAGATTGGCGAATCAAATTGGAAGTTTTCAATATATTGATGTTCGACAAAAAATGCCTCGTAGTAGCTCGACAAGACATCCTTTTTTAAATGATTCCTCGACTTGCATTGCCACTTAAAGAAAAGGAGCAGTTAAGTGGTGTTATCATCTTAGCAAATTAAAATAAACCTTTGTCATTAATGGAAATTTCGTTGTTATTATACTATAGGTTAGAGTTATAACTAGATATCTCACGATTCAATAGGTAATTATCTTTCCAATAATAAAGATTTTCATTTCATCAAAATATGATACAGATAAATGGAAGGCAAACAAGCAAGTTTACGCACTACAAGAAAAAGTAAAACAGGTGACGAAGTTTTCCCGGGCGACATTTGTCGCTCGGGAAAACCCACTAAACAACAAAAGTCTGTTCGACGTGGCACAAATTCTGATAGACTTTTTAGTCAAATTTCGATTAAGTTTTCCCGGGCGACATGTCGCCCGGGATAGATTTGTATATAATTTGACCAAAACATCAACGAAAATCTTGGCGGCAATTTTTCTCGCTCATCTTTCCCGGGCGAAATGTCGCCGGGGAAAGTTTTTATTAAAAAAAATAATTCACGTGAATGTTTAAGGGTTGTGATTAGTGTTAATTAATGTGTTTTAATGTTTCCCGGGCGACATGTCGCCCGGGAATCTTTTTAATAATAAATTACACTGTTTTTAATATATATAAAACTGCAATTTTTTTTAATAAAAACTTTCCCGGGCGACATGTCGCCCGGGAAACATTTTAATAAAAAAATATACAATTTTTAAATCAGTATTATTTATAGAATATATTTTATAATTATATATTATTAATTATAAAATAATTATTATATATTTGATAAATAATAACTATATAAGAAAAGCACTCTGTTTTTTCTCGGTTCGGTCTGGATATGCACCTTTTTTTTTTTTTTTTAAAAAACACTTCTATAGTTGTAATGATTTACCGTATACTTTTTCAAGATGCACATTCGTCAAGTAACACAAAAACAAACATTCATGTAGTTAAATATTATACATACCACTTGTAGTAACACAAGCGAGGTCTAAGACCGATAATCATACGTGAGTTACAAACAGACACTTAAACATATTAGACTAATAATCATACGAGACTTACAAACAGACACTTAAAGCATACGAATTACATTCCAAATGACAAACTACTCCAAATCAAGTTTTCTCATGTCATACGAACATCTAATGTACAACGACAACATATCGACTCATCCGTTGAACATCTAATGTACAACGATAGCATATCGACTCATCCGTTGAACATCTAATGTACATCGATTGATATGGACTCATCCGTTGAACATCTAAATGGTACAACGATAGCATATCGGACTCATCGTTTGAACATCTAATTGTACAAGACAACTTTCGACTATACGTTAAAACTATCTAATGTATCAACGATAGCATATCGGGACTTCATCGTTGACATCTAATGTAACGATAGATATCGACTCATCCGTTGAAACTTCTAATGTTCAACGATACATATCGATCATCCGTTGAACATCTATATGTACAACGATAGGTATCGATCATCCGTTGAACATCTAATGTACACGACAAAACATATCGGACTCATCCGTTAATACATCTATGTACAACGACAACATTAGAATTATCCGTTGAACATCTAATGATCAACGAGAAACATATCGGACTCATCCGTTGAAACTTAATGTACAACGATAGCATATCGACTATCGTTTGACATATATTGTACAACGATAGCTTATCGACTCATCGTGACTTCTATGTACAACGGACAACATAACGATCTTCCGTTAACATCTAATGTACAACGATGTATATCGACTCATCCGTTGTAACATCTAATGTTACAACGAAATTATTTATTTATATGATATAAATAAATAAACAAATTTAGATAAATATATAAATTATATCTCTAACTCTGTCTTTGTTGTATATGATTGCAGACCCAGTTTGACTTGCGTCCCCACATGGAATCCGACCGCTGGCCACAAATCTATGCGGGCATCCAGCAGCACCTGCAAAAGATCTACAATGGCAAGAAGGCTGCTCTCAAAGAAAGATATTGGGTTCCTGAAGAGGACGGGACTTATGACCTGGAGCGCCTCAGACGCGGACGTCCCTCGCACATTTCTGAGGTAAATTGGGATGCGCAGCTTGCATTTTGGAATGATCCCAAGAACCTTGCCCGGGCTGCCCAAAATAAACAAAACCGGGCAAAGAGCAAGGTCGTATGCCGACAGGGATCCCGGTCTATTGCCGCCCTCCGAGATATGCATGTAATAAATATTATAATTATTTTACATATATATATATATATATATATATATATATAATTAACGCTTTGGTGTGTTGTGATTTGTCGTTTTTAATTTGTTTCATCTTATATACGTGTGTATGTGCAGATGGAGACCTCAGCTACTAGAGAGTACCCGTCGCTGATCCACACCTTCTTCTTGACACATACTGTTGGCGGCGTATTCTTGAACCCCGAGGACAAAGCTCTTTATGTAAGTTTTGTTCCAAAACACGCACTTTAATGATTTGTCGAGAAATAATGTAGTGACCCGACTAATATATTAACTATCTTGTGTTTTTGTGACTACATAGGATGAGATGCTGAGGCTACAGGGTCTAGGCTCCAACACCCCCACGGGTGTGCCCTACACTGAGGATGAGATCATGGCCATTGTTCGCGGGGGCAAGCAGCGGGGGCACATTCCCGGTGTTGGACGGGTTTTGCCAGGACAGGGCACGGTCATTCCTCCCCCATCTCAAAGCACGCACTCCACCGATATCGCTAGGCTCAAAAAGAGGGAGAAGCAGCTCACGAAACAAGTGAACATGTTCATGAGGTTATTTAGGAGTGACGACAAGTTTTCTCAGATGCTTAATCAATTTGAGTCACAACCTGAGTACGGTGGTGGCAGCGGGAGTGGCGGGTGCGGGGATGATGAGCCAGGAGATGATGAGGACGGCGGCGAGGATGAGGAGGATGAGGACGATAGTTAGGGGATTTTGGGTAAGTATATGCTATTTTGTGTCTTGAAGTATATATTGGCGACCCTTATGTGAATATTTGTTTCCCCGTACGTTTAGAACATGTTATCTAAGTGAATATTGACTTGTATCTTGCGGATAATGGAAGTCTTGTGACTTCGTCACCCGTTTTGTAGATTATATTGTGTTTATTCGGATTTTGAACGTATTTAGCTTTATTATATCAAATGCGTTGATCGTATTGTGTTTTGGTACAAGTTGTAATGTATTTGGGTAGATTCTATATTGGTTTATACAGGTTTGAGTTTTGGTAGATTTTTTCCGGAAAAAATCTGGAAATTGCCTGCTGTGCAGGCTGCACAAAAAAAATTTGCAGACTTTTCCCGGGCGACATGTCGCCCGGGATAACATTAAATAAATATTTGTTAAAAATTATGCCGGGCGAGAAATAAAAAAATATATATTTAAAACTATTCCCGGGCGACATGTCGCCCGGGAAATATTAAAAAAATATATATTTAAAACTTTTCCCGGGCGACATGTCGCCCGGGATTCACATTAATAATTTATTTAATAAACTTATTTTAAAATTATTCCCGGGCGACATGTCGCCCGGGATTCCTATTAATAATTTATTTAATAAAATTATTTTAACATTTTCCCGGGCGACATGTCGCCCGGGATTATGACTAATTAATTAATTAATTTTCGTATCCCGGGCGACATGTCGCCCGGGAATACCTTCCACCGTGGCACTTAATTGTTTGACTGAAACTATGTGGGCCCGGCGATGTCGCCCGGGAAGGAATCCCATTCGAGCTTTTCCGTTCCACTTATCCCGGGCGACATGTCGCCCGGGAAACGTATCCCCAGCGACAAGTCGCCCGGGATACCCCGGATTTGTCGCTGGGGAATATGGCAAATGTTGTAGTGAGTCCGTTTTTTACGTTTTCGTCTGTTTTTTTACGTTTTAGTATGGTTTCTTACGTTTTCGTCATATTTTTTTACGTTTTCTTCAAATTTCTTACGTTTTTGTTCGTTTTTTCGGTTTTTTAGGTTTTCGTCAGTTTTCTTACGTTTTCGTCCGTTTTTTACATTCACGTCCGTTTTCCTTCTTTTCGTCTGTTTCTTACGTTTTCGTCCATTTTCCTTTGATTTTTTACGTTTTTATCTATCTTTTAAAACGGATAAATACATATAAAACTTAAGAAAACAAAGAAAGGGGTAAAAAAACAAAAGAAACGTCCAAAACGGAAGAAAACGGAAACGTAAGAAATCGGACGAAAACGTTAAAAACGGACGAAAACATAAGAAATTGGACGAAAACTTAAGAAATCGTACGAAAACGTAAAAAACGGACGAAAACGTAAGAAATCAGACGAGGTAAGAATTTCTGGATTATTGTAATATAAATGACGAATTTCTGTCATTTTATGGTCATATTGGTGATATCGAACAAAATTTGAATGTATATGGGTGTAATGAGTACGAAAAAAAGTAAGTTGGTTATTACGATACAAATGAGAAAGTAAGTTGATAATAAATGGCCTTTACCCTAAATTAGATTAAAAAGTTAACTTCAGATAGTCATTTCTTCATTTTATGAGATAAGAAATTATTTTCCGACATGAAACTTATGATTTTACGTGAAATATTGTATCGTAAGGAGTATTTTGTTTATTTGAAAACTCATCATACATTTAGCATAAATTAAAATATAATTAGATAATTGTAGGTTTATTTATTTTATGGTGCGTTTTAATTTGGTTGTTATGTTTGGAATGAATACATTTTTTTTAAATGTGAATTATATTAATCAGAACTGCACAAACTAAAACAAGACAAATGCAATGGACAGGCCCACACATTATATAACAACTAAAACTAAATTCAAAACCTTAAACTACAGGCATTAATACTCAAACAACTATGTTATTCTTTTTTCTTTGGATCTTTACATTCTATCTTTCCTCTACTTCTTGACAGTTCTTAAATCCTTCACTTCAAAACAACTATGAATACAGTTTTTAATATGGCGCAAAATTGAATATCTGCAAAATTTTATACATGTTATATCCCTGATTAAGAGATTTGTCTATCAAGGGTTTAGTTTGCATGACATTTATATGTTTATATTTTGTTGTGCATTTCTATAAGGCATGCGGGTGATCATAAATATCCTACAATATGTACATATACCGTTGTTTTCCTTTTACATAGACTTGTCATCAAATAGGATTTTAATTAGATACATCTAAGAGACATGAAGTAAAAACACGATAGAAACTTAATCACTAACTAGAGATAATATGGATCCTTTAATGCAAATATTACATAGAATGATTACTTGAGGCCAAATATTTACTCTAAACATTGAGATCTCTAATGTTCTTGAGATTGTTTGGCTAATGATCTTGCTTGTTTATTGCAATGGTAATTGTGGTTGTGGTGTCATGAGAGTACCCCATTTACCGAGTATTGTACCTTATGCCTTCCTATTTTGGGTTATCATAGGCTATTTAAGTATACCATGGGTCAATCACCCTTGCAATTAACCAAGACAAAATTTAGTGTCTCAGATATATTAAAAACGTAAAAAATAAGATTTATACGTCACAAAAATGAACCAATGATTAAATTTAAAAGCACTGTCACTTGATATCAGATTGTCAATTTCAATCAAGTATCTAATCCAAACCATCATCAGAATCACGTACTAAATTGAAGTATAAGGAAAACTCATCTAAAGTTTTTAACAAATCGAGGTTGGCATGAGTGGTTAAGGGCCTCTTGCTCCTTAATCAAGATCTCGGGTTTGAGCCTTGGGTATGAAAAAAATCTAAACTGGGAGGGATGCTGCCCATCGAGGTACCCATGCAAACTCCTGCGGGAGATTAGTCCACTCGCCAAAGACGGTGAGAACTCCTCGTAGTAGAACAAAAAAAAACTCATCTAATGTTTTTAAAAGGCTTTATAAAAAAAGATTGACATTCGTTATAATTTGTACCTTCAACAGCTGCACTTTCAGATCGAGTAACACCTTCCTTTAAAACTTCGAACTCTAAACAATGACATATATTATTTCATCAGCATAAAATTGACATATATGACAAAGAATTACTTTTAAAACTTCTTATTCGCAATGGTTTGCTTCTTCAATTTATGTTTATTAGATATAATCCATCGACTTACATGACATGTCAAGAGAAGGCCACAACAAGCGGTAGTAAGGAGAGTCGAAGCTCTAATAGTCGACGATACAAGGAGAAAGGGTAGACCTAAACTTATGTGAGAGGATAGACTTAAGATGGACATGATGGAGCTCCTCTTGTACGAGGACATGACCTCAGATAGAAATGCATTGAGAGATATGATTCAAATATGCGGGTAGCTCGGGTTAGGTTATAGGTTATAAAAGGGTTTGAGATAGTTTTTGCGTTTAGGCTTTATAAGCGTTTCGGTTGTTAAAGTGTTTGCGGTAGTTTTTGCGTTTAGGAGTCTTTTAGGTGTTAGCGGAATCCCGTGTTCCCTTTTGCTTTGCCTTAGGTATTGGTGTCGCTTAGCGGTGCCCTGATTAGTGGTTTGAGGGTTTGTGGTAGTTTTTGCGTTTAGGCTTTTTAGGCGTCTTTTAGGTTGTAAGTGGAATCTCTTGTTATAATCACAATTACTCTCGAAAAAAGCTCTTGCGATTTGTAGACAAACGAACCCTAATATCCCATTTTTTTCATTCGACTTTCAACCCTAATCCACTATACCGATTTATGTTCCCGTCTTCTTGATTTAATCTTGTGTTTATTAAGAAGACTGGTTTAGTAATCATTTATTGTGTTATAGGGTTGGATTAGCCGTTTTAGTTTTTTAGGGTTTCTTTTGGATCGATCTTTCTTTTACGCATTAAATAAAGACTCATCATGATTTTCGTGTTTATGGGTGATTAATTGGTGCACTAATGATTGTGTAAAACACTAATTCGTTAGGAGTTTTCCTATTTTTTGGGTTCTTATTTTCTGCTGGTGTTCGTTGCTTTCCTGGTAATTTAGCGTTTTGTGATTCGTTCATTGATATTGATATGGTGATTGAATGGTTAAGGGTGCCGAAGCTAAGTTGCCTACAGGTTTTGGTAGTGGTGATAATCATTGTAGTTTGTTGAGAGACGTTGCTTCGAGTATGAAAAAACTGGATACTAAGAGAGACTCGGTTGGTCTGAAGTCACAGCCTAAGCGTGCTTTTCGTGGACAACCATTAGGGTTAAATTCTGATCAAGAGGTTGAATTGAATGTGGGGAATGATGACCTTACTAAAAGTGTATTTCAGGTACTTCAGATAGATGAAACTGATGTGTTTAGTTCCGCTACTAGTAATGATACTATTACTTTGACTGGTATTATTGGTGTTAGGGATGAGTCTACTATTACTACCATTGAGGTTACTGGTCTATTTTAAAACCCTACTGGTTTGAAT
>BQNB010045396.1:0-44303 GCA_026074375.1 Tanacetum coccineum
GACAATTTTGGTCCTTCTTGTTTCCATCTTGTTTCATTCTTTTATTCACTTTGTCTCATCAAATCAAGAATCCTAACATTGTGTTTTGTCTCCTGCGTTTTGTCAAAAAAAGGACACTGCATTTTGTCATTTTGTGAAGGGTAAAAGTACTTTGTTTTGTCTTATTAAGGACTGCATTTTGACTACTGCATTTTGTTTGTGCGTTTTGTGTCACTGTGTTTTGTCTCAAGATCCTGCATTTTGGTCATTGCATTTTAGGTCCCGCGGTTTGTCTATAATAGGTTGAGATTTTTCTCTGCGATTTGCCTAATTGAAGACTCTTATTGCGTTTTGCCTAGGGCAGACTCTGTCCATTTCATTTCTTGACTGTGTTTTGTCTCAAGACTTGACTGAGTTTTGTCTAAGCTTCTTCACTGCGTTTAGCCTAAGTCTCATTATCTTCATTACGTTAACTCATTTCAACCAAACCAAATCATAATTAAACAATATATCACCTAATCCAACAAACAATTATCACTTTTAACATACAATCACTAATCATTGTTCGATCAACTTAATCATTTCATAATTAATTAAGATGGCTAATCTTTTGAAAGACATCCAATGTGCCGGTTCCGATACCCGACCACCTATGCTTGATAGGACTGACTTTGCATCATGGCAACAATGTATTCGACTGTATTGTCGAGGTAAAGAGAATGGTGTGAACATTCTGAAGTCAATTGATGAAGGACCATTTCAGATGGGGATGTTTCGGGAAACAATTGCTGAAGGAACTGAAGGTACCCTACATCTAGGTCCAGAATAACCTCGAGTCTATTTTGACCTTTCTCCTGAAGATAAGGAAAGGTATAATGCTGACATTCAAGCAACAAACATTCTACTTCAAGGGCTACCAAAGGACATCTACACTCTTATCAATCATTACACTGATGCAAAGGATATATGAGACAATGTGAAGATGCTCTTGGAAGGTTCGGAATTAACTAAAGAAGACCAAGAATCATAATTGTATGATGATTTTGAACACTTTCGTCAGAACAAAGGAGAAACCATTCACGGCTACTATGTTCGGTTTGCTAAACTCGTCAATGACATGTGGAACATTAAGATGACCATGTCCTGTGAATATTCTTTTCTTTACTAGCACAGCTTGTCTGCTTGTCTTCATTTGATAATGGTCTTCTTTTTATCGTGGATGAGTTATCTTCAATCTTCATTTTGAAATCTTCTTTTATAATGCCTTTTGATGTCACTGCTTACGTCTTTATAGTTATAACACCTCGTGTTTTAGGTCATTGTACGACCTTATGTAATGCACAATTTTTTTTAGGGTTTTACGCGTTTTCTCTTAAAACTATAAACGTTAAGTTAAATCGCGTAAACTAAAAATGATCATTCAATGTAAACGGGCATTAAACAATTAAATGTTTACATCAAGCAAGTGTTATATGATTATTTAGAGGATAATTATTATCATTTAACATTTTATTTTTATTGGTTACGTTAAGTGTTTACGTTTCGCGATAAAGTACGTTTAAGCCTTCCGGAAGCACGTTAACTTATCTACGCTTCACCAAATACCCAAAATTTATACCCAATACTTAAAGTTTATTTAAAACTTCAAGTAATTATCACTTCATACATTTTCATTATGAAGGAATTCAAATCATAACTTACAATGTACAAGTTATACATTTTTTTAAGTCTATACTACATTATACTTTATATAATGCAAGTATACATTATATAAATGATCAAATACATATCTAGCTTATTCATTTACATATATTTCGTGTATAATGACTAGGATAAGCCAAGAAGAGTCACCAAGAAGCTTTGTAAAAGATCTAGCATGCAACTTGAACCATGACTCATGTATGACTAGCTTTTCTCATCCAAGATAAGCTTTAACCTTTCTCATGTCATCAAATCTTCTTCATGAAGCTTTGCCACCTTGCACACATCAACTAGACACTAAAATATCTTCCTAGTAGTATAAATAAGGGTGCACTTGTGATAGAAAAACAAAATATAATGCACCTAAAATGTTTAAGCGTGCAGTCCAAAATTAAAACCCAATGCATCCTTTGGCATCCCCATGCCTATTGATTCTCCTGAAAACATGCTTAAAAACAGTCAACCAAAATTGTTGGTGAATTCATAGGTTAGTAAAATATAATATGCAGGACCGCAAGACTTTTCTAGTGATAATGCAACACATGCAGACATCAAAAAACTAGATTACATTTACACTAAGCTCATGACACTGAAGCTTCGACATCTTACTTGGCAATAAACCTATATATGCAATTTCTGCCCCTATTAGATGGTTCAACCCGAAAACAACCTAAATACGACAGCTATAAACATTCGTTCCTGGTGATAGCTAATCACCCGAACGGGAGGTTCGTTACCCGAAAGAACAATTAAATAGCATTCGCGCTCACATAATTAAAATCCCAACTAACACTATGCAATTGACAGTATCATTATAAGGGGCTCAACTTGGGTTATCGCTACTTAGGCAACATGCTAATCAATACTTGCATCCAATTCTTATAAAATAAAGCAGTTTATCAACTCCCCACATAATTATAAATCATTGAAATCATAAAAATATGGGGCTATGAACTCACCTTGAGTCAGATAATCCAAATAACACATGATAAACTCACATTAAAGATCGAATGCAACCTAAGATTATCATAGGTCGTAAAATTACTAAAGACTTGAATATAATCTTATAGTTGTATACATCGTACTATAGTTTCGGGCTATCATAATTAAAAGAGGTCATGACATGACGGTCGAGAGAGTTAGGACAACTTTTAAATCGTAAATCCAACAACTCGGTCTAAACGCCATCCGAAAGGCCATGATTTATGAAAACTCCCTATAAATAAAAGTACTTTGGTAAACACAAATATTATATCTAGCTCAATCAACCAACTAATGATTTTGGTAAAATTGAATTTATAAGTTAAAAACTTATAATTACCGTTTTAGTAAAACAAGCAAAACTTTTGTTTGCGTTTTAAAGCTATTCTGTGCGTTTCATATGTTCCATACTTTTCGTAATAAGAAACGGGTTAATCGATAATGTGATATTTTCATAAAATTTTCTCCCTGATGGAACAGTAACTTTACCTGTTCATAAGACAGACATGTGTTTTATATAATTCGTTATTTAGTTGTCGTACAACCGTAAACGTCGATTTTTATTCGTTATAGCTCCGTTTTTAACGATTCTTTCGAGGACGTTCTCGTATTTGAAAGTTCTATATTTTTAGGAGGTTTACAAAAATATAACTTTCTGTCATGAATAGTAACTTTTATAAAAGTATTATTTGTCGTAAACTCGCGAAATTCATAACTCGTTCGTTATTAATTGAAAAATTACGATTCTTATCATTTTGGAATCCTAAAAATGTGTATTATTTATTAAAAATATTAATACTTGCTGTTTATAAAATTTATAAAAATGTTTTTTATAAAAATTTACTTACCGACTGAGTCGTTTATTAACGTATAACTCGTTTTTTTTGTTTCCTTATTTGCACTTTATATCTTTTACCATTAATCTTATATATCATATATGTCATATATGATACATATAATAAATGTCCATTTGTCCATCCAAGTTCTCATGTATTTCTTTAAGTCTAACTTTTATAAAGTCCATTAATATACTTACAAACCACAACTTTAATATTTATCATAATTTACTAGTTTTACATATGGCTACTTTTATATAATAACCATTAACATACAAGCCTTCCCATCTTGTTATAACTTTATTTTTATGATTATCTAACATCAATATAAGTTCATAATTAAAGTCCATTAATATACTTACAAACCACAACTTTAATATTTATCATAATTTACTAGTTTTACATATGGCTACTTTTATATAATAACCATTAACATACAAGCCTTCCCATCTTGTTATAACTTTATTTTAAATGATTATCTAACATCAATATAAGTTCATAATTAACTTTAACATGTCTCATGTATTTCTTTAACTTAAAACATATTATGAAACTATGAAAACCCTAATTTACCCATAATCATGTTTACACCAAAACAATATGGTACAACATTTTCTCATCCTTTTTAACATGATGTAAGCAATAACACTACATGTATATTAGTGTGTAAAATGATCATTTCAAGTATAAACTTCATTTTCATGAATAAAACCTAAATGGTGATATAAGCTAAATACAATAATCATGTGCATAAAAATGAACATTATAAAAACATAAAGAGTTCAAGTGGACCTTAAGATGTGAGATGATGATGATGCACAAGTACTAAACCCTTGTTTAGCCACAAAAACCAAGCTTGCACTTAAGAAACCCTAGCTTTCTTTAACTTGAGAAATACTTGGAAATGGTGATTCAATGCTTGCAAATGCCTTAGTATATCTTAGAATAGGTGTATATAGAAGTGTATGGATTGTAGAAAATTTTGTATGGGTTTGGTTGGGTGATGATTTTGAGCCGTGAGCTCTATAGGAGTCAAAGAGGGGTTTTGTTTGATTTTTCTCTAAGTGTAGATGTTGTATGAGTCTTTCCTTTGTTACTTGTATGTATATAATACTTTCAAGGGTCAAAAGTCAAGAAAGTATTCAAAGAGACAAAGCATGGTCTTGGGGATGGTCATGGTTATGGTCATTAGTCAAAGTAAGCTAGGTATGGTGTGCCATTAAAGAAGTATGTTGCATATTTGACCAAAGTGGATGAGTTTTGTTATAATACTTGTATAAATTGCAAGAATTTCGGCAAAACATAGGCTATAGATGATATATTTTGTAATTTTTATGTATTGGGTATAAAAGTGGGTATTTGTTGAAGCGTAGAAAAGTTTTCGTGGTTCCGGGAGTGCCTAAACGCAATTTATCGCGAAACGTATACACTTAACGTATCCGATAAAAATAAAATGAACAAAGTTAATAATTATTCTCAAAATAATTATATAACCCTTGATTGATGTAAACATTTAATTGTTTGGTGCCCGTTTACATTGAACGCTAATTTTTGGCGTACGCGATTTAACTTATCGCTTATGATTTAAAGTGAACACGTACATTACAAAAAGTACATTGCGGATTTGTTGACGTCGTCAATGACTTGAAAACACAGGGTGTTATACCTTTTAATTATGAGATACACTTTATTTAACAGGTGGTCTCCTATTAGCTCGCACTCCTAAACAAGAATTTAATGCTAAGGGCTTGCATCATTGGTAAAGGTCGAACAACTACAAGTGTTGGTCATCCTATAGTTAATCGTGTGTACAAGGGTTAAGCAGGTCACTCAAACCTCGTACAGACTCAATCTCATATCAAAACCTAGCAGGGAGTTCAAGGATTTCCAAATATACTACATAAATTATTAAAGGTGCAATCAAGATAATAAAATCATAAAATAATAATTAAAAAGATAATTACTAATTAAATTGCAAGAACAATTAATTAAGTATAACAAATAAAAACAACCTCGACGATTATATTGATGGATCCAATAAGTCAAAATAACATAATTAAATTGATCACAAAAAGTTGAAGTATAATTACAAGTTGTGCGAAATTAATGTCCTCGATCCCCTAGTCGAACGCCATGGAAAATCCCAAAGGTGCCCTATACGCTGCGTCTACTTCTTTTCTCCCTTTTCTTGCTTTCGGCTCACACCCTACGAACTGGAATGTCCCCCTATGACATTCATTCATGTCATATTTATACTATAGTTTAAGTTTGCTCATGTACGAAAATGGCTCCTCAAGTTCATAGTGATAAGTGTAACTTCATAATATTTTGTATAATTTTTGGCCCCTGTAATGAGTCATACTTTACGGCGTAACATCGTTGACCACGTTACGCCGTAAACCCTTCTAACGCAGCATTCCATCTTCAAGTATAAAATTGGTTACGGCGTAATCTTATCAACACGTTGCGCCGCAACCCTTAGTCAGCATAAATATCATTTCCATAGTAATATTTTACGACGTAACTCATACGGGACGTTACGACGTAATGCCTCGTCAGCACCAAATCTTTATTAATAAATGATCACGGCGTAACTCCTGCGGGACGTTACACCGTAAAGTCTTCTAAGCATTATTTCTCTTGTAATAATATTACGGCGGAATCCATAATTATGCCGTAATTCTTCCATAATGCGGATTTTGATATAAAAAGCCATTTTTCCGTATCTTTTCTGTTCTATTGCCTCTAATTACTTGAATTCGTCAAATAAATGAATTAAGTACCGAATTTATATAAAAATGATATAAAGTGATGCAATAAATGAGGGAATTTGATATATAAAATTATTAATTATTTGATGTTATTAAATATCCCCCCCCCCCCTCCTTGACTTCTACTTGCCCACAAGTAGAACCGTTAGAATAATTCATAAAAAGATTTCCCCAATTTGACTCGAAGAAAGGAATTTATAAGTTACTTATGCTAGAAAACATCAAATCCGAACACCTCACAAAAAGGGATCAAAAACACTCAACTCTCCTCACTAATCTAAGGGTTTCATTTTGGGGTGCTCACTCAATTGCACAATCATAGCATGTATTCTATCATAAGCTTGAAAAGTACATAAATCTCCACCAGCTAGAATTAAGGTCTAAACAGCTCTTAAAGGCAACAAGGATGACAAACAGGTTTAACAAGGTGAATCATCCTACAATTTTTACCAAAAGCATTACACCAACAAGGGCAACAAATCATATATACACATCCATAACGATGGAATAGACATACATGATTGCACTCAATTCCCCCATTCGAGCAAAACCAAAGTCTTAGATTGAAGAATGATATAGGGTAGGATAAAGACATGGGATTTTAATTGTTGTTAAATAAAAACACAAAACAAATAGTTTGAACACACTAAGGTTGTCATAACCGGCTACTGTCCATCCAATGGTCCAAGTATCTAAGTCTGAAAATCTGATCTTCAACAATGGGCTACTAGCTCCATTATTCATAATCATTAAGATGGTTTATAGATGCACCATCTTTATTTTTTTAGCACATAGATGGCTTATAGTTTCACCATCTTTTCTTTTGAACATGCAAATGCTACAGGAATTTATATCTTTTTATTATTGCCCCTGCAGCATTTGATACAATAAAAACATCCCTCCACTTGAGATGAACTATATCGAAAGTGATGATACATGGGGTCTTAATAGATCATTAATAATATGTCTTCTACAAATGTATAAAATTTCCAAACCTATTTCCTCAAACTATAGACTTAAGTAGCCAGAGATTTTAACACAAAGATAATAAAGACTATAAGGTAGGCTAAGGCAAAATGGTGTAATGAAACATATAGGGTTTAAACAGGGATTGGCTTAACAAGGTAATCTAGGGGTATCTTGCACTGACATTGAGCGCAACAAAGGGTTTTACACGGGGAAGTCAACAAGTTAGTGTGAGAAGTTGATAAACACACACATAAAGGCTATTTAGGTAAATTCCTAATACGTTTCCTTCTTGAACTACCTATTCCAACTAATCAATTAGGTCTTGAAATGATGTATAGGCCAAGTTCTAAAGTCTACAATACTACCGACACACTCATATTTTTAGTAAATTTTTGTAAAATAGATGAAAACGGAATTATTAGGCTTAACCTCACCAATTGGAATAAAGGGTTATAGTGCGCTCGACAAAGATTATCTCTTCAGGCTGAATATGGGGGAGTACAGGCAGGTTCAGGGTACAACATACTGCCCAATTAGATATCCGAGACTTTCACCCCTTCAGGAGGAATATGAGAAAGTATAGGCGGGTTCAGGGTACAGCATACTGCCCAATTGGATGTCAATGATGGACCTGAACCACTAACAACTAACAAGCCGTTCTAAAAAAAGATTAATTTTAGTTTATTAGGAAAAACATGTCAAAAATTTTAAAATTAGTATAATTTTTCAAAGGAAACTAGAAAATCAAAGGCAAATATTAGTCAAGAAATAGTTATATTCCCATCCCCCCACTTGGTTTGTACAATGTCCCTATTGTACTATTAAGGAAATGAAAACTCAAGAACAAAAGTAGAATTAGAACGAAAGACTCCCTTGTATTTGCTCGATATAACGAAGAGACAACATGCTCTAAGCCATGCTCAAGTCTTCAACATCCAACTCTTCTACGACCAATATCCAACTCTCATCAACAGCTTGCAAAGCATCAAACTATTCCTGTTTGAAGTGCTTCCTTGCAGCTTGATTAGCATCCAAACACCACTTTATGTGCATTCACCTGTAAAGCTGCAAGAAAGACTAATACCAAAAGCATAAACCAGGATAAAAATCACCATAGCACAAAATATACAAAACTATACAAAATAAACCTAACTCACTTTTGTAGGAATCATGGTTGCATTTAGCGTATGCTACAAGCCTTTTAAACCCTTTGGTGGCCCAAGTGGACGAGTGAAGTCTCGTGAGGGTTTCTAGAGAACATACCCATAAAGTTCATTTACTTGTACACGGTTTAGAAATGTTTAGAAACTTGATATTTTAGATTTTCAGAAAGAGGTTACGGCGTAACCCTGGTGGTTACGCCGTAATTAAGTGGTAATTTTTATGGAAACCGTAGAGGGGTATGAATATGTTTCCATTTAAAAACTTTAAATCTTTTGTATCAAATCGCCAATCAAGTTAGACGTAATATGAGAAGTGTCGATAATAGGTTTTACAACAACTAGTACATATCTTAACAATACAAGCTCAACCACAATATTAACTACAAAGTACTACACAATCACAATTAACACAATATGTGCATCCACACAATCATGAACACAATGAATATATAAAAGTAAAACGATAAATGTAAATAAAAGCGTAAAGAGACAAGTGAAAGGAAATGAAAACCAGACATGATGATTTATAGTGGTTCGGTCAAAAAGCTCCTCTTCGCCCTACTCCACTCCCTGAGTACCCAACTCGAGAGTTACTTCACTAGTCAACAAGCTCCTTTCTTGGCGGAGAAAACCATACAAGTTGCTTACATTATTTTCTGACACTAAGCTAGATGTCGAGTTCTTCTTCGGGTACAACCATACCCGTTATGTTTTATGGCCCAACATAACAAACCTTATGTTTTATGGCCTAAATACATAAACCGCGTCACTTACATTATTTTTTGACACTAAACTAGATGTCAAGTCCTAATCTTAGCTAGAACCAATCTACCACTACACTAATGTATTTTAAGGCCTAAAATACTAACCAACCCACAATTAACCCCTCTGAATATACACACCATTCGGATCTACACACTACTAAAGATTGGAAGACATGGACTCGATTTATATGTAACATATGTTACAAATGAACTAACTAGACTACATAACTTTGTATCTTGATGATGACGAAAGTTCTACTCTTTCACTTGATGGAAGAAGGAAAGGATAGAAGAATGGATCACATTTAAACAAGATTAAATAAGTTAAATGATCAAAGGTTTAGAGAGATTTAGTGAGATCTAGAAAAAGAAAGAACTAAAAGAAATTCGTGCAAAAGGGTTGTGAAAGTAGTTGGAAGTGAGCCACTATTTATAGAGGCAGAAAAACTGTCTGTCAGGAAACGGTGGTCCTAGATATATTAGGGGGCCGCCGGTATTTAAGGGGTCGCCCGACATATTTAAGGGACCCCCCCCCCCCCCGACAGACACTCTTGTTTTTGTCTTTTTGTGGTGAAGGTGAAATCTGGTGAAAATCTGACTTGTTTTAGGGGGAAATGACCATATTTGAAATTTAAAATTATCACCACATAAAAAATTTCTTTAAAATTCAAAAATAATTTTTTAAAAATTGTTTTTTTATATACACAAAAATATAAAGTTTAAGAGAAAAACTTATTTCTTTGATCATCCTACAAGTTTAATGTTGTTTGTACATACCTTATGTGATTTACATCGGGTGTAAACCAATGTTCGTTTTGATGCATACTTGAGACATCGAGAGATGTAGATGCATGTATGCATTGATGATTTGTGATTACGAGTAACTTGCGCACTTTACGTTACGCATTACAAGTCACATGTTTGTCATCACCAAAACATAAAGAGATCGTCTAGATTAAATATCGTAATATTTTCACTAACAATCTCCCCTTTTTTGATGATGACAAACTATGTAAACTATAACACATAGTAAAGTTTAAAAGTTACTCGTTTACACTCCCTTCTCCCCCTTTTGTCGAAGAAAAAAGGTATTATGTGGATATGAGAAAAAGATATGAGAAGATGGTATCTGCTTTGGGTATATACGTTGGAGGAATGAGAAGAAGATAGGTCCTCCGTGTATATAGGTTCGAGGAGAAGATATGAAAAATAAAGGTGAAGGTGATTGTTTGTTTCTTGGATAGTTTAGAAATGGTCATGAGAGGTGAGAATTAGGAAAGATAAGAGGGTAGGTATTTTGAGTGTGTAGGTTGAATGAATGACGAAAAGGTATGTGATCCAAGTATATTGGTTAGAGTAGTGGAGGAGGTGAAGTATTTGGAGTACAAATGAACCCTTCATTGTATTTGACAATCCCCGATCCTATCTTCCTATAAAGATGAGCTTGCATCATCCTAGTGAAGTTTTCTATCATCACGGTTTAACCAACTCCATGCTATTTATCCACATATCTCCTAGCTCCCCCTTTCTCATTGCGTCCCCGTGATAATTACATTTCTTGTATATTGACTATAACGGATCTATAAATAAATTACCATCAATGCTTGAGAAGTTTGATGCAATTTAAATGAGTAGAACGCTTGCAAGTGCTCCCTCTTGGTGTATGCTCCCCTTGTTCGAGGCACCAAGGAATCAATATATGGATGTGTGTTATAAAACAAAGTTAGTAGACAAGTGCACATATATATAAAGCAAGATATTATAGGGAACTAGACATGCATTTTAGGTGTTAGTATTCTAGAGTATGACACTTTAAAAGAAAGTTAGAAGCTGGACACATGCAAACATTATTTTAAAAACAACAATCTAAATGATATAATTAAAAGACTTAAGACGTATGTTTACGGAGAAAGATTAGACCGACTTTTAATAAACGAGAATGGGATTCGTTTATTGATTGACACAAAATATTATGAGAGTGACCTTTTAAAAGTAGACGAATGACACTTAATATCTTGGAAAAATAGGTCAAAAAATATATATATACTTTAGTAGAATAAAAAGAAAAATAAGATGAGGATGGAGACGATGTGCTCTTGGATGTGAATGAAAATGATTCCATAGAGCCAAAAAGTGGGAAAGGATGAGCGATACTAAAGAAGGAACGTGTTGACGAGAGGTTAATAGAAAAGATTGATATATCATTTGCACTAACAATTGATTTGCATATGATCCTATCAAGACAAAAGTGGATGATTGGGAATTCAAAGGTTTGTTTGGTGTTTTGTTGGTTGACAATGTTGAGGAACAAAGGTGGGATGTAAAATAAGGTAGTTCTTTCATGGTGGAAGAATAATAGACACTTAACAATGTGGTGACTTAATAACACTTGAAGATTTAATATCTTCTTTATGTTCTTCACATTCTAGAAAGTGGAAAGTTTTGCGAAGGAGTGACATTTGCATTTCACAAATTACTTAAATATTTCGGATGAAATAATTAAGTTATCAAGGGATATAGAACGAATTCTAATAGTAACAAGACTATTAGAAGAGAGAAGAAACATTTAGGAGTGAGATGAATTGTCTATGAATTGAGACAAGACGTATGCAAGATGTGAGGACCAAGGTTTGTATGTGAGTGGATTTATTGTGAAATGATGGATAGTAAGTCTATTGATTGTAAGGAATATGTTTGATAATGAGACGCATTTCATTATGAAATTTACTTGACTCTTGAGAACATAAGCAACGATGCTTATGAGTGTTGGGTTATGAGGATGACCCATTGATCTATAGAGAGATATTGGGTATAGGTTTGGGTGTGGAGTAGACGTCAACTCGTAGCAAAAGAGAGGAAGTGTTAGGTTATGGAATAAAAAAATGAATGGTATTACAAACTGCTGCCAGCGGTCCCAGATATATCTACGGGCCGCCAGAATAGTTTTGGGGGCCGTCGAACGGCCAACATGAGAGGGCTTGGTTTTTGACGAATTTTGTAAAGGGAGTGACATTTTAATTTACATTTCGCCAATTAAAAATGCTTAAATACTTCGGATGAAGTAATTAAGTTATCACGACACGGAATGGGGAATAGACTAGAATCGAGACTAGTAGAAAAGTATAGAAAGATTTACGGAATGTGTTCTATGATTCCTAGACCAAGACGAAGATAATTTAGTGATTCGCGCTTGATAGGTAAAGAAAGGATGTCGGTGATGTTACCTTCAGACGCCACCTTTTCGATGGAAATATTTCCTTTTGGACATTGTCCCGAAGGAAATGGTGACGTATCTTCGGTGTGTTTTGTACGCGAAAATAATAATAATAATAATAATAATAATACAGAAGAAAAAAACGAAGATGGAGGCGACGAGCTTGACAATGTCAACACGGATGGTGGTTAACGTATGATAAACTACACTCACAAAGTTATGTAGCTCTTCTCGAGCATTGTGAATGTTCATAGAACAATCACACGACGAGGTATACGGTTTTCTTAAAGGTGGTAACAGAAATAGTGGATGAAAGGGATTAGTCATCTCTATGGTTGAAGAGGTGTGGTTGAGTGAGAAGAAAGAGGTGTGATCGAAAGACAAATAGTGTTTTCGTCGAAGAGAAAGAATGTTTCATCGAAGAGAAAGAATGTTTTCGTCGACGAGAAAAAATGTTATCGTCGAAGAGAAATGGAGAGCGTTTAAACTAATGTTGTTAAAAGGCTTGAATAGGGATTTCCGGATATGACCTTTAACGTTTGTGATTGCAAGTTAAAGATACTTGAATGTTTTGGATGAAATATTTAAGTTGTCAAACCTACTTGGAAGGGTATTAGATTTGCATATAAACTTTCCGTGACAAAGAGTGAATTATTTGGAAGAAAGCAAAATCATGATTAAGGGAATGGGTGAGTGAAGACACTAGAAGATATAAAAAAAGTTTTATGACTCTTTTGACTTTTAGATTTGTGACACGGACGCGAAGAGAAATAAGAGAAATATTCTAGTGTGAGGAAATATATACCTAGATGCATAATCCTAGAGAAATATAGATATAAGCATGCAAGTTTATCTAAGCATGCATCAACACAATAATCAACAAGATTAATGTGTAAGACTATTGACATTTAAATATTAATTGTCATACATTAAACTAACATAGTGTAGGTGCACAATTAACACGTAAGTCATGTAAAATGATGTAGCAATTCGTAATTTTCGGGTCAATATTTAAATCCCGACTTTCGTCAATAAATTTAAATTTTCTTAAGTTATCATTTTTATGAGTTATCGGATAAATTATTCTGTGTACGTCTTTATAACGTACACTTATTTGTACAATGGCTTAAATGTATGTCGCCTATGAACCCACGTAATTTATCATTTTAAAATTATATATTCCGAATGTTGTAATTTTTCTTTTATCGGAAACATTTATTGTTCGTGTTTTACTTTTAATCTTCCCGTAACATAACTTTTAAAATATCGGGTTTCGATAATACCCGGCTTTAGACTAAATATTAGTCTACGTGCCCTACATATTTTTATTATTTCACAAAAGTATCTCATATGTTATAATTCAATTTTTATCATATACGTTTACTTTTCGTGGTTCCGCCTTAACTCTTGTATTTTACGTCTATACCCGTTGACCCTAAAGCTACCCATTTATTCTAAAATTTTACCGAATAAAATCATGCGTGTCTCATACTTTTATCCTAGCATGTACACGTGATACTGATCCACAAATATTTTCAAAAATACTAGAAATTAAATATAAAAAATATCTCATTGTCACATATCAAGTTACAAACAACAACTTTAAAAATTTATATATAAAGGAAAACGTGTGCATTCTTCTTTCGGATATTTCTCCACGTATTCATGTTAATGAAGTGTCAACATGCCTTACTATCTTGATCAAATGTGTGTAACATGATCATTTTTCATCTCTATAAAATGAAATGGTATCAATAAATTTGGTCTAGATTTGGTCTGTAACATTTTATGTATAGAAAATTTATTTAAAAAGGTTATAAGATTTCAAAATTTGCGAATGAGTATAGGCTAGTATTTTCTGCCATCGAACACGAAGGCGGGTTATCTCGAAAATACACTAGTGAAAGTTAAGGATGCATCTAGTGAGGTTCACATTCGAGGGTTGCTTTTAGTGATACTTGTTGTGCTCATTCTTGTTCCCACGCTTTACTAATTAAGCTGAGTTCATAGCCGCACTTTTACTCATTTATTGTTTTATAAACTCCGAGGGAGATTACATGTTATGTTTTAACTTTTGAACGCAAGTATTTAAAAACTGTATGTTTTCCTGAATATATTATTGCTTGTGTCTAAGTCCTTTCATGCGATAAGTCCCCCACATCATGGACCATTAATCACTTGTGTGTGAACGTGAATATTGTGGATAGGCCTATCGGGGTTGACAAATCCTGTTTGTGTTAGCCTGATAGGTAACCAAACGCACTATATTTGTAACTCTAGGTATATGGCAATTACCTACACGGGGCCATTATTATCATATATATCATGATTGATATATACTTTAAGTTTTGAGTGTCATGAGCTTAGATGCAATAATACATATTTCTTTTAGACTTGGTGAATTCGTTTCTCTTGTCTACACTACTTAAATCTTGCGATTCACTTAACTGCTCGTTGGAGCACTATACTTGATTTTAATAACATTACTCGATTTACTTAATCACTGCTTTATGATTAAAACCTATGAATTCACTCAACATTATTGTTGATCATTTTTCGCATGTAATCTCAGGTCTTTATGGTATGTTGCTCAGAGGGAAGCCACACGGATATGTACTAGAGACTCTACATTTTTATACATTCGACAAAACTTTATTTCTTAAAACTTTATGTATTGTTAAGCTGTTGGAACCTGTTCTTAAACTCTAATGTTTTTAATATGTCGAATGTGAACGATTATTCTATAACGTCTCTTTTGAAGTTGTTTTTTGTGACTTGTACTTTGTAACTATGAAGTAGCACCCCAATGTTATATTCAGTTGCGTTTGGGATTTTTGAGGGTGTTACAGATTGGTATTAGAGCTGAAGTCATAGAGAACTGGGTCGTTTTCAAAACCTAGACTATGACTACTTTGTAAAATTTAGAGTCTCTCCTCTTGTTTTATCTGATATCCGTGCGTGCATGCTCCCTGATCCCTTATAAGCTCTCTTTTGCATCTTTACTACTATTACATGGATAATGAGTATTTAACACTTGGCTATGATTTTGCCCTCTTACGTCTATCTTAGGACGTCTTACTATTTACCTTATAACGGTTAGTTATTTAAATATTGACCACTCCGATTATCGCATACTTCTTGATTTCTCATTTACTCCCTCGAGCATTAATGATGGTATTATATAAGGATACCCATATATATAAGCTACTTTCTTTTTGATCTCTTACGCTTACCTTTGGGGTTACCGTTACCTACTTATATAAAAGTAATTTATATAAGTGTTGACTATTTTTGATCACTTATGTGTACTTTGTAGAGTGCCTCTATATTTTTATCTAATGGTTATCTATATGAATGCTAAAGCTCTTCTAAGAAGTTGTAAGTAACACAATGGTCTCTAAACCTTCTTTACGACATTATGTGTAACCCAATGGTTTCGTTTATTTCAAGATATCGTGAGCAATACGATTAACGCCGAACTTTTTCATGGATTTACTTAATTCTATTTTGATGATATCGAAACTCGACATAATTTGTCGATCCCATTGGTTATTTACTATTCGACTCAGAGTTTGAACACTCGCCTCGTACTTTTGAAATGCATACGTGATCATTTAACCCACCACATTTAATCATGTCGGCTAATTGGAATACGAAAACAAAATTTTTCACCTCATAACATGCCGTTTTAGGGCATCTACTTTTGTGAACGTGATTGATTAATGTCTCATTATTCTTCACGTTACTCCTTATGATTTTGGAGAATCATACCGTCAAGGAGACACCTTCTACTTAATGTAACTTTCGCTTTGATTTAATATCGTGGTTTTATGCCGACTATACTTAAGTAGGATGATTTATAATCTCCTTATTTAAATGAATTAGGGCCCCTCTTCATTTGGATAGAGAAGTTATAAATCGCCGAACCATAAGTTTCTAATTCGTATTTACATAGATTGGGACGCCTTTGGATGTAAATAACGAATTATAAATAAGTGGACTTAAATATATCCGACATGGTTTGTGTTCCAGCGACTCTCTTACAATTCATAATTTTTTTGTACGAATCATTCCTGGTTATCGTTCATCTAATCATTATCGTTATCATTCTTGTACGAATGAGTCTTTAAACTCTTTTTGATTCATTATTTGTTGTATGGATCTTTTCAAATGTGTATCGATCGCCGCGAACTTAACAAGCTAACTGTAAAGAACTGATATCCGCTACCAAGAATCGACGATCTGTTCGAACAACTATAAGGTTCCAGTGTATACTCTAAGATCGATTTGTGATCAGGATATCACCAACTTAGAGTTCGGGAAGAGGATATTCCGAAAATAGTATTTAGGACTTGATATGGTCACTATGAGTTTGAAGTTATGCCCTTTTGGTTTAACCAACGCACTAGTAGTATTCATGGACCTCATGAATTGAGTGTGTAGACCATACTTGGATAAGTTCGTAACAGTATTCATAGATGACATTCTAATTTACTCCAAGAGTAAAGAAAATCACAAAAAAAACATCTCAAGCAAATCTTAGAGCCACTCAATAAAGAAGAGTTGTACGCTAAATTCTCTAAATGTGGATTTTGGATTTCAACCGTAATATTTCTGGGTCACGTGATTGATTGTCAGGGTATTCACGTGGATCCCGCCAAGATTGAGTCCATAAAGAATTGGGCTGTTCATACAACCCTAACAGAAATACGTCAATTTCTAGGACTTGCTGAATATTATCGTAGATTCATCGAAGGTTTTTTTCCAAGGAATATTATCGTAGATTCATCGAAGGTTTTTTTCCAAGGTAGCAAAGCCTTTGACTAAATTGACTAAAAAAAACGTAAAATTTAGTTGGGATGAAGATGAAGATGAAGAAGAAGCATTTCAGTTACTAAAGGAAAAATTGTGTAGTACACCTATTTTAGCCTTACTTGATGGCAACAAAGATTTTGTTGTGTTGCTTCACACAAGGTTTGGGGACAGTTTAGATGCAGAGACAGAAGGTGATAGCTTACGCCCCTTGTCAACTTAAAACTCACGAGAAAAACTACACCACTCACGACTTCGAATTAGGATCAGTTGTTTTTGCTCTCAGAATCTAGAGACGTTATCTCTACGGCACGAAGTGTACAGTGTACACAGATCACAAAAGCTTACAACATATTCTAGACCAGAAGGAGCTGAACATGAGATAGCGTCGTTGGATAGAATTACTTAGTGACTACGATTGCGAAATTCGTTATCATCCGGGTAAAGCAAATGTTGTAGCAGATTCTCTTAGTAGAAAGGAGCGACTTAAGCCTCTAAGAGTTAGATCTTTAGGAATGATGATCATTTCACCACATCCCTCACAAATCCTTGAGGCGCAAACTGAAGCTGTCAAGGAAGAAAATGTCAAAAACGAGAACCTGTGTGGCATGATCGAGAAGAAATTTCAGAAAAGGCCAAATAGAACCATATGCTTCGAAGGCAGAAGCTGGATACCACTTTATGGAGGTGTATGGGATTTGATTATGCATGAATCGCATAAGTTAAAGTACTCTATCTACCCGGGATTCGACAAAATGTATCATGACCTCAAAGAGCTATATTGGTGGTCTAACATGAAAGAAGATATTGTCATCTACATTAGTAAATGCTTGACATGTTCTAAGGTCAAGGCTGGGTGTCAAAAACCATCGAGATTACTACAACAACCCGAGATTCCTGTATTGTTACTAAATTAGCCAAAACACCGAGTAGTTATGACACCATTTTGGTAATTGTTGACTGTCTCACTAAATCTGCTCATTTTATTCCAATCAGAGAAACTTATAGTATGGACAAACTAACCAAGATTTACATCAAGGATTCTAGGCATGGTGTGCCAATTTTAATGATCTCATATAGAGATAGCAAATTCACTTCTAACTTCTGGCAGTCATTTCAGAAAGCTTTCAGAACTCAACTGGACATGAGTACTGCTTATCATCCACAAACTAACTGTCAAAGCGAAAGAACAATACAAACCTTGGTAGATATGCTAAGAGCTTGTATTATTGACTTCGGTAAAAGTTGGGACAACCATTTACCGTTAGTCAAATTTTCTTATAACAATAGCTATCATTCCGGTCTTAAATCCTCACCTTTCAAAGCATTGTAAGGCCAAAAGTGTTTATCTCTTGTTTGTTGGAGTGAGGTTGGCGATGTTCAACTCACAGGTCCAGAAATTGTAAAACAAACAACTGAAAAGATTGTACAAATCTGAAATAGATTACAAGCTGCTAGAGATCATCAGAAAAGCTATGCCGACACTAGACGAAAACCCTTGGAATTCCAAGTTTGAGATAGAGTTATGTTAAAAGTCTCGCCTTGAAAAGGCGTAGTTCATTTTGGAAAACGTGGCAAACTAAGTCCACGATACATCGGGTCATTTAAAATCCTGGCTAGGATTGGTCCGGTAGCATATAAACTCGAACTACCGCAAGAATTAAGTGGAATCCATAATACCTTTCGCGTGTCAAATAAAAAAAATGTTTGTTTGACGAAAACCTTGTCATCCCATTAGATGAAATCAAACTCGATTACAAGCTACATTTTTTAAAAGAACCTGTTGAAATAATGGACCGAGAGGTCAAACAATTAAAACAAAGCCGAATCCCCATTGTTAAAGTACGTTAGAATTCTCGCCGAGTGCCAGAATATACCTGGGAAAGAAAAGATCAAATGCGACAAAAGTATCCGCATTTCTTCTTGGGCACATAAAATTAAATCACGATGACGTGATTCCTCTAACGGGTGGAGACTGTAGCAATTCGTAATTTTCGGGTCAATATTTAAACCCCGACTTTCGTCAATAAATTTAAATTTTCTTAATTTATCATTTTTATGAGTTATCGGATAAATTATTCTGTGTACGTCTTTAAACGTACACTTATTTGTACAACGGCTTTAGACGTATGTCGCCTATGAACCCACGTAATTTATCATTTTAAAAATATATATTTCGAATGTCGTAATTTTTCTTTAATTGGAAACATTTATTGTTCGTGTTTTACTTTTAATCTTCCCGTAACATAACTCTTAAAATATCGGGCTTCAATAATACTCGACTTTAAACTAAATATTAGTCTACGTGCCCTGCGTATTTTTATTATTTCACAAAAGTATCCCATATGTTAAAATTTTATTTTTATCATATACGTTTACTTTTCGTGGTTCCGCCTTAACTCTTGTTATATTTTACGTCTATACCCGTTGACCCTAAAACTACCACTTATTCTAAAATTTTACAAAATAAAATCATGCGTGTCTCATACTTTTATCCTAGCATGTACACGTGATACTGATCCACAAAAATTTTCAAAATTACTAGAAATTAAATATAAGAAATATCTCATTGTCACATATCAAGTTACAAACAAACAACTTAAAAAATATATATATACAGGAAAACGTGTGCATTCTTCTTTCGGATATTTCTCCACGTATTCATGTTAATGATGTGTAAACATGCCTTACTATCTTGATCACACGTGTGTAACATGATCATTTTTCATCACTATAAAATGAAATGGTATCAATAAATTTGGTCTAGATTTGGTCTGAAACATTTTATGTATAGAAAATTTATTTAAAAAGGTTATAAGATTTCAAAATTTGCGAATGAGTATAGGCTAGTATTTTCTGCCATCGAACACGAAGGCGGGTTATCTCGAAAATACACTAGTGAAAGTTAAGGATACGTCTAGTGAGGTTTACATTCGATGGTTGCTTTTAGTGATACTTGTTTTGCTTATTTTTGTACTCACGCTTTACTCATTAAGGTGAGTTCATAGCCCCGCTTTTACTCATTTATTGTTTTATAAACTCCGAGGGAGATTACATGCTATGTTTTAACTTTTGAACGCAAGTATTTAAAAACTGTATGCTTTTCTGAATATATTATTACTTGTGTCTAAGTCCTTTCATGCCATAAGTCCCCCACATCATGGACCATTAATCACTTGTGTGTGAACGCGAATATTGTAGATAGGCCTATCAGGATTGACGAATCCCGTTTGTATTAGCCTGATAGGTAACCAAACGCACTATATTTGTAACTCTAGGTATATGACAATTACCTATACGGGGCCATTATTATCCTATATATCATGATTGATATGTAATGTCAGTTTTCAGTGCCATGAGCTTAAATGCAATAATACATATTTCTTTTTGACTTGGTGAATTCGTTTTTCTTTTCTACACTACTTAAATCTTGCGGTTCACTTAACTGGTCGTTGGAGAACTATACTTGATTTCAATAACATTACTCGATTTACTTAATTACTGCTTTATGATTAAAACCTATTAATTCACTCAACATTATTGTTGATCATTTTTTGCATGTAATCTTAGGTCTTTCAAGTATGTTGCTTAGAGGGAAGCCACACGGATATGTACTAGAGTCTCTACATTTTTATATATTTGACAAAACTTTATTTCTTAAAACATTGTGTATTGTTAAGCTGTTGGGATCTGTTCGTAAACTCTAATGTTTTTAATATGTCGAATGTGAACAATTATTCTATAACGTCTCTTTTGAGGTTGTTTTATATGACTTGTACTTTGTAACTATGAAGTAGCACCCCAATGATGTATTCCGTTGCGTTTTGGATTTTTGGGGGTGTTACAAATGACGCATACAAAACGTGATAATTTTAAATGCAATCATCATGTAAAACATGTTAGCATTAAGCATTTAGGAGCATGTGTTATTTAGATAAACTAAGAGATATTTTATCTAAATTGCTAGAAAAAGACAAACGCTTTTACAATAGACATTCATTCAATAGCTAAGCAAATAAACATTGAGCATTAAGATAAACATGAAAGCATATAATTGCATTACATAGGAGCACGTTATCATCTTGAAACTTCAAAGCACATATGTGAAATGCAAGTGGTATAGATTGACTAAGGAGAAACCTAATTTCTACTTGCTTAGTGTGCACTCCTAATGAAATACAAAGTCTATCGATGTAGACTATCATTAGGCATATTTAGAAAGAGCTATTTAATCAAATTAGAGAATGAATATGAGACTATCACTAGTGGTGCTCAATTCAGGCTAAACACGACCATTTTTATAGGTTATACCATGAACCCAACTTCACACTTAGAAGCAATTCAACTATTAGGTCAAATTGAATTTCTAGTGCAATAGATTTTCAAGTAGTGATTCTCATGTTATACAAAACAGAATTCATGTATAGCAAAGATAAAAAATTTATTATCTTTTCATAGAGGTCCTAACATGACTCAACTAACATGCTTTAATTCTGGTTCGCATAATCCAAATTAAAATGTGTGGAATTCTAAGGTTAAATGATAGAGCAAACAAGTTGTTGTAGGTATATGAGAGAATAAGTCATCTAGAACATAGGAGTATGCTTAAGAGTGACAATGTGTAATGCTTTATAATGAGAGTGTTCAAAGAATGCACATTTGCATGTCTTTTATGAAAGAAATCTAATTAAGGTTATTTACCTCAATAGATCTTGTGAATGTTTCTTTGTATAGATAATGATGATTTACTAAAGGTTAGTTACAAGTATGTTGGAATTTTTAAGCAAGAGATTCATAAGAGGAAGATTTTTTAAATCTAATGCCATAGGGCAAATTTACCTAAACCAAAGATGAATCTAAGATGAAGGATCCATCGATCCGTGAAGGTGTCAAATTTGGGCAAGGATCATTTTCCCACTATTTGGGAGATGGTGTTGAAATTAGGTTATTATGAGAAGCTTATATAAGTTATAAGGGTTCTTGGTTTGAGATTTCGAAAATGACATCCAAGACTTGCTTATCAAGTTGGTGTACTTATGAGTTTCTAGATGGAAATTCATAAGTCGTCAATCCTACTTAGAGTGTATTAAGTTTAGTATGTATAATTTGACCATAGCTAATAACACAACGTTTGAACACTTTAGACTCAATGAAACATCTTCGTTGCAAGTGTGAATTGCAATTCGATGACTAATCTTGTTGTCTTGCAATCGACTTTGTGATTTCATGTAATAACCGAGGATGGTTAAACATGTAGACATGGAAAAATATATATGGTCATTTGATGGATATTTCTGTGATCTAGATAAATCCTAGTCTCAATTTCATGTTAATATTCTAATTTTGTAATTAGATTGTATAATGAGATTGATTATCGTTTGAATAATAATCATCTTCATATTCGAAATCCTCTTACGATCACTTATTGAAAGAAAGCACGATAATGATTTGTGGAATATGTTCAATTTTTCCTAATCCTAACCTTAGATGGTTAAAGGGTTCTCATTTGGTCATAAAGAAATATTATGCTTATTTGGTAAAGTAATAGAGAGTTTTGATGAGAAAATAGTTTGATTTTGAGTTGTGCTTTTGAATTGTTTGAGCAAAGTTACATATGTTGTGCATTTGCTCATGTTTGGCTTTTCAGAAACACCAAATTTACCAATTGCATTGCAAGGTAAATTACTTGCGTATTTCGGATGAAACATTTAAGTCGTCAATCCTACTTCATTATGTATTTTATGCATATATTTGCCAAATATTTGGAACACAACTATTGGACAAGTAGACTTAATATTACATCATTTACACAAGTGTGAGTTATGGTCCGATGCATATTCTTATCGTCTTGGAAAAGGATGTCGTTATTTTTATATCAATCGAGTGTGATTGAGTATGTAGGTTTAAGAAAATATATCTTGTTACATTTTGATATAATCTCAATGCTAGAAAAATAAGAATCCAATTTCTTGTCCATATTCAAAAACTTGTCAATTAAATTCGATGATAATATCAATCATAATTTGAATAATGAATCGATATATACTCGAAATCTTTCTTGACCCTCACGAACACTCTTTTAAAAGAAAACAAATAAAGATTTTTATAGTGTGTTCCATTAATCATAAGACTAGTTGTATGGTGAGGTTGATGAATAATGATAAGTTAATTTCTCACTTCAAGATTGTCATATATATTTTGCTTGTGCGAAAAACTACTTGTTGTTATACCTGGTATAAATAGTTTTTGACATTTTATGAGTATATAAATGATTTTCCTAACCATTTTTATACAACACATATCTTTTGTAAAATACTATACATTTATAAAAAGAATATAATTATGTATGTGTATTAGAACAATACAAGCATAAGCAAAGTTTAATACATTTTTTTTACTTAATTACCAATGTATTAATACAATCTTTTATTTGTTATCCAACCCAAGGTCAAACAACGCAAGATGATGAAAGATATAGACATCTTGTTGGAAAAGAGTTAATGTGTTGGAAATATTTTAGTGACGGATTTTAACATATGATCTTAAGACATTATTTTTCCACACTTGAAAAACTATTGAACTCTCATTCCTAAATGGGTTACTACACTCAAAATGATCTACAAGATGTTTATGTAACACTTGTAAATATAGTGATCTATGCCTATATGCAATGCACAAACAATTTTGCAACTTAACACAAGAAATCTAACATAATTTCTATTAGGCATAATCCGGAAAACTAGTAACATACAAATAGAATACATGGCACATGTGTTTAGATATATAATTAGCTCAATTACAAATAGTAAGGATTACTTATTAATATCTATTAACCAAGTTGAAACAAAAGTAAACACACATAATCATCTAGCATACACATAAAGATATTCGTCGTTGTTTTGTGTATTAGATATAACGATGTATACTTAGCTTGATTTGATTTGAAAATAAAATAGTTTCTCCCCATTTCAAAAATTAATTAAGATCAATATTTTGAAAGGATAAATTCACTATTTTTCAAAGATACATCAACTAGAAATTCCCGACTCAAAGGAAAATTTAAAATACAAGTTTTACGTTTAAACGGAACTCAAAGTTGTGACCACAATGTAGTATTTTGCATTTATGACTTGTTTAAGTTAAGAATGAAGTCTTGGAAGTTCTTTTAAATAAAAGTAGACTCAATTATCTTTAAAATGGCAGGTGGCACGACTTCTACAGACTTACGGTTGATTTTATATGATTTTTCAAAGTTTGCTAAATTCTGACTCACAGACAGACGGCCCCCATAAAGGTGACGGCCCCCAGATATATTTGGGGGCTGCCCTAACATTTATGGGACCACCACCAGTAACCCTAAAACACGTTTTTTGTTCAAAATCATTTGGTGACTTAATTGTAGAACATAGGACTTTAAAAAGTTGTTCCAGCACATAAATTTCGTGTTTTAGACATCATTTCTACTCTTATGACTTAGACAAACATAAGTTAGCACTTCCATGTTCTTTTGAGAAAATTTTCCTTCAAGCTAGTATACAAAGTATATTTAATAACAAAACTAGTACGAATCAAACAACAAAACACTTTTCATATTTAATCCCCTTCATCGGTAATTTGATACATGGATCGTACTCTATTTTAAAAATCATATATTTTGAAAGCTAGAGCGACGTGGCTCCTGATACAAATTATGGAAACCGTAGAGGGGGGGGGGGTGAATACGTTTCCATTTAAAAACTTTAAATCTTTTGTATCTAATCGCCAATCAAGTTAGACATAATATGAGAAGTGTCAATAATAGGTTTTACAACAACTAGCACGTATCTTAACAATACAAGCTCCACCATAATATTAACTACAAAGTACTACACAATCACAATTAACACAATATGCGCACCTATCCACACAATCATGAACACAGTGCAAATATAAAAGCAAAACGATAAATGTAAATAAAAGCATAAAGAGATGAGTGAAAGGAAATGAAAACCAGACACGATGGATTTATAGTGGTTCGTTCGAAGAAGCCCTCTTTTCGCCCTAAACTTCTACTCCTTTAGTTACCCAAACTCGTAGTTATTTCATTCACTAGTCAATCAACAAGCTCCTTTCTCGGCGGAGAAAACCATACAAGTTTCTTACATTATTTTCCGACACTAAGCTAGATGTCGAGCTCTTCTTCGGGTACAACCAAACCCATTATGTTTTATATGCCGCAACATAAAACAAACCTTAGTGTTTTATTGCCTAAACACGATAAACCCCGCGTCGCTACATTATTTTCGACACACCATAAGTCTAGAGTAGTGCTCGAGTCTATAATCTTAGCTAGAACCATCTACCACGTACAACAAATGGTATTTAAAGTGACCAAAATACTAACCCATTTCCCACATCTTTAACCCTCCGAATATACATACCAATTCGGATCTACCACTACTAAAGATTGAAGAACATGGACTACGACTCTAGAAATCATGATTAACATATTCTTTCTAACAAATGAACAAACTAGACACATAACGCTTTCGTATCTGACAGATGACGAACAGTTCTCTCTTGCTACTTGAGGGAAAGAAGGAAATGATATAAGAATAGATCACAAGGTTTTAATACAAGTGATTACGCAAGTTAAATGATCACCAAGGTTTAGAGAGATGTTAGGGAATTATTTCAAGACTTAATCATATATATATATATATATATATATATATATATATATATATATATATATATATATATATATATATATATATATATATATATATATATAAGGATAATACCAATTAAAGAGAGAGTAAGTATTCCGTAAGGCTTTTAAAAGATTACTTTTAACCAAAGTAAATCCAAAAAAACCTTCCCGGGTCGTTTCCCGACGAGGCGTGAATTGAGAATCGAGGTTAAGTTCGTGATCGCGTGATTGAATGATTCAATGATTTTTTGATTAGGATTCTATTTCTATAATTAAAATGCAAAAACAAGGAAAAGCAAGCCTAAAATGAAAGCAATTAAAGTTAAAACACGAAAAACGATAACGGGATCCTAAACCCGATCTTTAAAAACCTAAATTCTACAAATTTAACCCTAAAAATGCAAATTTAATTTTTTAAAATCCTAAATGATTAAAAATAATTTTAGAAAAAAGAATTATGTTTTTTTGACTTTTATTTTATTTAGAGTAAACTGCAAAAATCATCCCTGTGGTTTGTAGTTTGTGGCACTAATCATCCCTAGCCGATACTATTGGCACTAATCATCCCTGAGTGGTGAAACGTTCGGCAAAAATCATCCCTAGAGGGATGATTTTTACAAAACTTTTTGTTAAACTTTTTGCAAAAATCATCCCCAATAAGGATGATTTTTGCCAGACATTTGGCAGTCAGGGATGATTAGTGTCAATAGTATCGGTTAGGGATGATTAGTGCCACAAAATACAAACCACAAGGATGATTTTTGCAGTTTACTCTTTTATTTATTATGAATTAAAAACAGTGTTAATCTAAAAAATTAATTAAAAATACTAACCTAATTATAAAAAATCTGAAAAAAATCACGAAAAGTACTTTGAACTATGCTAAACCTAAGAAAAATAAAATGGTTCAAACAACTTATTGAAATAAGCTGTATATAAGCAAAAGAACGGCTGAAAGCTTAAATGGTGAAAAAGGGTTATATTTTAAATAATGCAAAGTAAGAATGAAAAAGACCTCAGGGCAGATGGTGAGTGTGTGGTGTGTTAAGGTGTTGGCTATGAAAGCAGAGGTCACAGGTTTGACCCATGTGACCTCTCTTTTTTATAAAATATTTTTTTTAAAAATTTTCTTCTTGAAAAAGCTAAAACCCTAAAGATATGCAACTTTTAACAAAACAACTTTTTTTGAAAATCAAAAACAAGCTAGAAATAAGCTAAATAAGGTGATAGTTTTGGTTTTCTAACTAAGTGACAATTTACTTAGACTGTTTAGCTTTTAAAAACTAAATAAGCTAAGGAAACAACAAAATAAGCTAAAATAGATATACACCTACACCTAATAAGCACTTATGATCACAATAAAGCTAATACAATAGCTAACAAATAAGCCTAAAAGGACAGAATCACTTAAACAGGCTTTTAAACTTTTAAATCCTAAACAAAAAAAGCAAATAAGCTTACATAAGCCTAACCCGTAGCTGCTAAAACAACTAAAAGTACTCTACACGAACCTAATAGCCAAAGACTAAAACAAAAATACGCAAAACCAATAGTCCCCCATAAGCTCAGAAAAGCAAATAAGCTTTTTGGCCAAAAATGTCAACCAAACAGCCTAAGGGGGCACTTTCTAGCTTATTTTTAAAGGCCTTAAGCTATCCTTATGGCTTGATGACCTAAATAAAAATAAAGCTTATACATTAAGCTACAAGAATCAGCAAAGAATAAGCAGTTTGAAACACATATAAGCTATGAACAAGGCTTATGAAAATGGCTGTTTAACTCAGTATATGTTGAGTTTTTTTTGTTTTTGTAAATGCTAAAATGCAAAAGTACAGGCCTAATTTAAGCTATGAAAAAGACTTTTAAAAAACAAAATAAGCTCAAACAGATTGAGATAGACACCTAATGAACTTATACAAACAAATTCAGACCCTAAACACTCAAATGGGCTTTTTAAACTTAAAAACTAAAAAAAAAAACTTGACAGATTTATACTAAACACTCAAATGACAAATGCAAACTGAACTTACTCTATTCCTACTGCATTTAGATCCTAAAACAAGCGTGAGAACAACACTTTCAAGCGATTTATGCAAATCTAATCAAATAAGCTGAATGATAAAACAAGAAACCTACAGATTCAAAACATGTTTAGCTTAAACCTTAATTTTGAGTTTTAAACTTTAAAAACTTAAATAAACTGTCTTTAAGGCCAAATTAAAGTTTTTTGAATCTGATTTAAGGACCAAAAGCAAACCAGCAGTACTAACTCAAGTTAGTACTGCTAGTGCCAAACACCCATTTAAAATCTTGTTTTCCATTTTTACACAATAAAAGTCTAAACTAAGCTGAAACAGATTTAGTACTAAGTAAATGAAGAACTAATAAGCATAGACTAGTAACTAAAAAGCACAAATAAGCAGTATAATAAGTTGATCAGATTTAAGCTAAAATATGGCATTTAAGGCAGTTTTAATTAAAAACTTAAACAAATGAAATCTTAATTAGAAAGTAAGCATAAATAAGCAATGAATAACAATAGCAAGCAATAATAAGCAAAAATAAACATAAAATAAGCAGTAATAAACAATAAGCAGTTTTAAGCAAAAAATGAAAAGAGAGATGATATGTGCTAAAACACACATCATTTGTATCCCAGAAAATGTTAATAAACGGACTAAAACACTAAAATATGGATAAATATGTTGCAAATATGTTTGTATTGTGTTTTTATGTCTTACAGGTACAAAGGATTAAAAACAAAGCAAAAACGGTAATTTTCGGGTGATTTTCGACGACGTTTTTACGTTTATTGAGGTTCTGTTGGAAACACGAAAAGTGTCGGTCACTTCCAAGTTGTAACAAGTCTTAGCTCGTAGTTAGTATCAGGATTAGATTAGTAATCTAGTCCGGCCCAAGGCCCATGGGTGGCCCAACTCTAGCCCATGGCCGGCCAATGTAGTATATATACACCCTCTCCTAGTCTTGGAGAGGGTTGGTTGTTCCATTTTTCCATACATTTCATTAATACATTCATCCATTTTCCATCCAAGTTCTCTCTAACATCACAACCCACATCTCACTATTGTTCTTGGTTGATCTTAAGATTACTAGTATTCTACAATTGGTATCAAGAGCCATGGAGTGGTGTGTTTAGTTTTTGTGTTTGATTTGTGTTCAAAACCTTTACAAAGAGCAAATTAGTGATTCAAATTTTTTTGGCTTAAAAACCTTAAAGTTTTCATTTTTATTGTTCCTATAGGGTTAGTAATACTAGTTGTACAAGATTTTTTTGCTAAAAACCATTAAAAATCGTGTCTTTTTGAGTTTTGAAAAATTTTGGGTTTCGTATCTAGTTAAGAACCGAACTAGAGAATCGAACAAGAGACCCGACATCTTAGAGGACCGCACGAAGACAAAACCGAAAGCTATACGAGCAGTCTGCACGGTT
Organism: Tanacetum coccineum; assembly: GCA_026074375.1. Lineage (NCBI taxonomy): Eukaryota > Viridiplantae > Streptophyta > Magnoliopsida > Asterales > Asteraceae > Tanacetum > Tanacetum coccineum. Next base: position 29,334 of record BQNB010045396.1, read on the forward strand.
GGCGAGCGATCGAACAAGCTTCATTAGTGTCAACCGAACGAGTGTCGTCTAGTGATGAGCAAACACAATCCGACTACGATTGTTTCACTATGCTTAACAACGATCGAGTGGTCACTTGTTTAAGACACTCGAATCACGAGAGCGGACCGAACGAGAGGTAACCGAACGAAGGACCGATACTAGAGGACCGAACGCAGAAGAGACCGCAACCAGTTCGAAAAATAAATTTACGTTAAACTATAACATAACTACACACTTAAATTTACATCGGTTGAGACAGTATCTTTGACTGTAAAATTACGTGAAACTAACACTGGTTTATCCTCTCCCTGGTCTATCAAGAATTTTAAATCCGCCCGTGTAAGTTTTCAATTCAAACTCAATAATCACCGTAACCAAACACAATTTCTTATCTACCACCGATCGGTCATACTTTTCTGTAATACCTACATTCAGATATCATATTGACTACAATTCTTTGCTGCGGTAAATCACGATATCTTTATTCGTGCACGGATACAACAAACCAGCCGAGATTCTTCTCTGAAAAACATCTATTGTATGACGAATGAGATTGACCTCATTGCAACCAACCCCATCTTTTTACTAGTATCAATGAAGCAAATATAAAATATAAGAATCCACAACAAGGATCAGAATCCGGCGAGATCAAGACAACCGGCACAAAGCAGTATAGACTATCGTCCCTCTAATGCATATCTTTCACTCTAACAAAAGGAAATCGTTAGTCCCAACGAGGCTAGAATGGAGTATCGAAAGACGATTGATGATTGGTGTTTGAATGTAACAAGGAGTGTTTGTGAATTAATACTAAGATCAAATGCACATTAACAATACAAAACAAGAACAAAAACTAAGAACAATAGCAATGAAAGCAGAACACTAACGCAAAAACACTAAAAACTTTACACTAAGGTAAAAACACAAATAAGCCTCTAATAAGCTTAAGAACAGACAAATAAGCTAAATCTGAATTTAAATAAGACGGCAAATTAAGCACATGCAATTAAGCCTAAATTACAACAAGGAGAAACACAACAGTATTGAACAACGATACTACTAGTATTAACTACCATCAAAGTACTAAAACATAAAGAGTTAGTACTGCTAATTTATAAGTTAGAGGAGGGCATAGTATAAGGTTACAAGGTTATAATACGAGAATGCCTTAGAACCAAACTATCACAAACTAAATCTTAGAAATACTCACCCCTTAAAACCTATCTATATATGACATAAATACACCAAGGGACGAAATCACGCGAGATCAAGAAAACCGGAAGCAGTATAGAGTGTTCCCGGGTCGTTATGTCCCAACGAGGCTAGAAATGGATTATCGAAGAACGATTGATGATTGGTGTTTGAATGTAACAAGGAATGATTGGGAATTAAAACTGAAAGTAAATGCACATAAAATTTAAACAAAGAACATAAGCTGGAAATTGAATTAAAGCTACTAAAAACTTTTACACTAAGGCACAAATAAGCTCTAATTAGCTTAAGACAGACAAATAAGCTAATCTAAATCTAAATAAGCAAATTAAGCATGCAATTAAGCTAAATTAAACAAGAGAAACACAACAGTACTAACAACAGTACTACCAGTATTAACTACCAGTACTAACTTAAAGTTAGTACTGCTAGTTATAAGTTAGTACTGTTAAGTTAAGGTTAGTACTGTTAGCCTTAACAAAACACAATTAAACAAGAAATAAGCAAATAAGCTAAAACAGGAGGTTAACTACCCAAAATAAGCACTTAAGCATAAGAATAAGCAACCAGAATGGACTATAATGATAAATAAGCTAGAAAACTAAAACTGATTAACTCTTAAAATTATTTTGAAAAGACAATTAAGTTCTATTGAAAACAGTACACTAAAATAAGCTTAATCTACTCTAAAAATCTAAAGAAATCTTAAACAAGCTGAAATAATAAGCTGATAAGCTAAAATGACCTGTCAGTACTAACAGTTTTAACTGACAGTACTAACTTGGAGTTAGTACTGCTAGTGTTAGTTAGTACTGCTACCTTTGAAATCCAAGAAAATGAACTAGCAGTACTAACTTGGAGTTAGTACTGGTAGTGTTAAGTTAATGCTGTTCCAAAAGTTAACTAGCAGAACTAACTTAAGGTTAGTACTGTTAGTTGAAAATACCCCTTCAAAATCATTTTTCTCTCAAGTTAATTAAAAACATATTATCTATCAACAAAATAAGACACTTATAAGCAATTTTAATTAAGAATAAGCACTTAAATAGGCTGATTTGGCCTAGCAGTGTTAACTTATAACAAGCAGTTCTGCTGAAAGTAAGAATAATAAGAAAAAGAGAGATAGACTTACAAAACCCTTGCTCTAAACAGGGTCAAACAATGAATCTACAAGCTCTAGCTTGCATAAAGCAAGCTAGTGAGAGTCCATAAGCCCATCCAGAACTGGCTTATCATCCATAACATAAGCTGAGGTATATTTGAGAGTGATTGGTGTGATAATTTCTTAACTACTTAACCTTTTAAGTTCACTTAGTTAAAACAGTTTGTAAACAAGCTGTATTGAGAGCTTTTGAACACGAAACAACTCAATTAAGAAACTTAACACTTGGGATTATAAAGTGACTTTAAAAACTCAAACTTGCATTAAAACTTGAAAGTGTTACAAGCTGAAAGTAAAAACTGTAAAGAACTGAAAATAAGCTAAGTTAAGTTAAAAACTAAAAACTAGATTCTAATCATTTTTCAAAGGCTTACAAGAAGCTCTATATATAGCCGAAGTATTGGACTTGCATCTTGTGCTTCTTTGGAGAGATAAAACCAAGTGTGCTAGTTGTGTGGGCATAATCAGCCCCTGTGGTTTATATTTAAAAGGATAAAGGACATTATTGCTTTTGGCAGTTTTGGCCCTTAGGCTTATATCTTTAATGATTTTGCAAATTCAGCCCCTGTCTTTGTTTCCTTAATAATATAACTTAGGGGTTTGGCATTTTTGACCCCTCAAGTTATATTTTTCTTTGCTTTTTCTTCTCGGAGTTGACTTGACTTTGATTGGGCTTCGTCTTCACACACTTTTCCATCCCGTGTCCGGTTTTGTCGCTTTTTGCTTGGTTTTTCGTCTTTTTGTGAGATATCCGTTCCTGCACAACACAATTAGCAAAACAAGCATATATTTGGCATTTTGAGTCCGTTTTTGGTTATTTTAGCTCGTTTTTAAAGGTAAAAGGTATGTGTAATTAAGCACATACCAAAATCCCCCAAACTAAGATGTTGCGTGTCCCACGCAATGCTATGAAGTAAGCACTCGAGAAACCAAAAATCTCAAATCCCCTCGACTAATAACTTGGAAAAGTAGCCAAGCGTTTATCAAAGGGAATAAAAGAATCAATAGCCTCGACAAGTCCCGGTTCTCACCAATTTTTATATTTACACAACTACTCTAAATTTTTTTTTTTTTTTTAATTTTTCATTTTTTCATACATGTTTGACTTCCTTTATTTATCAACAATGGGATCATAGAATGAGAAACGTTCGTAGAATAATCCACGGACGTCCTGACGGATAATTTGGATTCGAGTTAAGAATGATAAAAGGATTTTTGAATTTTGGATTACACTACGAATATAATTGCACAAACTAAAAACAATTAACTAGCACGAAATTTAAATACACAAAAATTAAAAACGTGAGCTAAAACTGAAATTTAAAATCTAAGGACACACTACTTTTAACAAAATTTAATACCTAATAATTCACAATTTTAAAAAGAAAATTTTATGAAAAAGAATTAGAATTTTTTAACTATTTTTGAATTTTTTATGATTTTTTAAAGAAAAATGAATTAACAAAAATAAGCTTTTTCTAAAAATTAACACAAAAATTCTACTTTTATTTTTCAAAAATACTACAATGAAAAATAAAATTTTCACAAATAGAATTAAACTATTTAAATATTTTTATATTTTCTATGATTTATTTAAGAAAAAGAAATTACTAGAATCTATTTTAATTCCTAGAAAATACAAATTTAACTGGAAAAATAAAGAAAAATGCTTTTTATCTACCTTAAAAGATGAGAAATTTAATTGAACAAAAAATGCCCTAAATTTTATAAACCAAATTGAGCCCTATTTTTAACATTAAAAACCGATTCACTAATTTTATTAAACTAAATATTAAAAATTATTAAATATATTTTTTTTAATCCTTAGTCTTGGATAGAAAGTGTAAAGAGGAAGAAAGGATAGCGGAGTAATTAAAATGAATTTACACTATAGTGGAAAAACGTTAACCTTTAACTATTGAAAAGTTCAAAACAGACCCTAAGATATGACTAGTTTTTGCTTATCTGAAAGTGAGATTAGCAAAAAGTTAAACTACAAAGTTGGACTTTAGTTATACATATACAAACATATATTAAAATGCCACTTGTAACTTTATCCACTGAATAAGCTAGAATTGAGCTATTTAATTCTCAATCAGAAACTTTGCATTAAACTATCTTTTTAAAACTTTAGCGTATCCATTGCTTTTTTACTAACTGAAAATGAAAACTAAAAGTTGCTAAATGAAGCTTAAGATGTATACTAAGTATTTCTTAAAAGAAATAAGCTACAAGTTAACAAGATCAATGAGAAACTAGCTATTAAAAAGTGCAAGTTTCAGCTTATTACTAAATTTAAGCAAGTCCTAATAAGCTATCTAGCTTAAATCTAATTCCTGGAAGCTAAAATTTTGGAAATAAGCTAACCTATGAACCTTGAATAAACCTAGATAAAAGGTTTCTAAAAATTACAACTAGAAATGAAAATTCTAAAAGAAATAAGCTAGTTATCTTACTTCTGCTAATACCTCTTTTGCAAGTTCAAATAAGCTATACTAAAAGCTTAAAAATGAAAACTAAATGATGACTTATGTAAAACTACTAGGGTACTTCTAAAATATTTAATTCTAAACTCTAACTCCTAATTTTAAAAACTTAAAGACAACTAGAAAAGTGACTAGCAACAACAGTATTAACTGTTGTTGCTGATGCAATTGACCAACTCCTAATATGCAGGCTAAGTTTTGAGGTTAGAACTCTTTAAACTATCTATCTAAATGTAACTAAACCTGCATTAACTAAAACTAAACTCTAAAATGCTTTAGTTCACTCAAGTCTAAAATGCTTTGCACTCTAAAACTGCCCTGGTGCTAGACAAAGTTTTTAGCACTTAAATCTTTGTCATTTTACAAACTAACTCTTAAAACCTAATTAAAACTCGTTTACTATGGAATCCTCAAATGTATAAAAGGAATTGACAGAACATTGTTGACTTTTAGAGTCAAATACACCTTAAACCAAACACCACTTTACTAAAGCTGTCAAAACTAAAGTTGTCAAAACTAAAGTGTACTTAAAATCTATTTTAAAACTAGAAATGTTAAAACCTAATATCCACTCACTCTTATACTAACCTATTTAAGCTAATTGAGCACTAAAAGTCCTAGCTTATTAATGAAATTAAGCTAGTTACTCACCTAGCTACTTACTTAATATGACAGAATTAAAACTAAATGAGAACTCAAGTAATTCTAGCTACAACAACTTGAAATCATTTGAATTATCTAAACTAACTAGTCAATTTTAAACAGGATTAAGCACAAGGAAAACAAAGAAATAAGCTACATGAATAAGCTAAATGTATGCTACAATGGAATAGAAAAAGTGAAACCTAAAATTTAAGTAGCCTCAGAACTAGCCACTCTCTCTGAATGAGTGGCTAAAAAATATAAACCTAATGGCTACCTTAGCCTCTAAACCAAAAGCTTAAAGTTAAATAAGATGAATTGAGCTTATCAATTCAAAATGCTTCCAGAATGAAAAAATTACCTCATTGATTCTTATCTTGTGCGTATGAATGAACTAAAAAGAGTAAATGTAGATCCACTTTAACTAGTATTTGACTGAAATTGAGTTAAAAAACAGTTTAGCTCAAAAGAGTTATGAGGAGCTTATGTAGTAAAAATTGCTTAAAATTGTAATCAAAGAACAAGGAAAACTAAGATTAGGATTTTAGTGATCAAATGTAAAAGGTACATCAACGAAAATAACAAATGGTACAAGTGAATGAAAAAACAGATTTGGAAAAGCCTAAAGAAAATGCTTAAAAGAAAGGAAAAATTACAAACTTGAAAAAAATTAAACTCACTAAACTACTAAACTAACTCTCCCCTAAAATGTATTAAGTGCTTGTATTTATAACTGAGAGTGATGAGGGATGAGAACACAACACTCTTTGACAGCGTTGGATCTCTTGTTTGATTTAAGCCGTTGATCTTGATGAGGAGGTGTTTTGGCATTAGGATGTGAAGTGGGCCGAAGTGATGTGGGAACATTGAGTAAATACGAGGTAAAGTTGAACTTGTAGAGACGGGAGAAAGATTTAAGGCAAATTGGGTTTGATTCGTTTTTGGCGGGAAAGTTTGTTATAGGTTGTTAGGAGAAGTTATAACCCGCGTCTTGTTTTGAATGTTTGGAGAAATTGCACATCCAGTCCTTGTGTTTTCATTGTTGAAAGGTAGTGTAAAAACATGTTTTCGGATTTAACAAAGTAGACCCTTGGTTTTTTTTTAAGGGGGGGGTGTTGTATCTCCTTTTTACTCTTATATATCATCTTTCCAACTTTGGGACAACTTTGGTCCTTTGACTTCAAAAATATCCATATTTGCCTTGTAATCTTGAACACTTGTCATTATTGATCTCTTTGACTTCAATTTGAGGTTTTTGACTTTCTTTTCTTGTTAACGGGCTGATCCGCTTTGGTAAGTTTTTCTAAATCTCTCTCTTGTACTTGTCTTTTCCGTTTCTTGTCAGTTTTGGCTTGTTTTTTCTCTTTTTGACTTTATTATCCTTTCCTGCACGTTAAGACACAAAAGCACACATATTCTATCTTTTGGCATGTTTTCTTGGCTTTTATTGGCAAAATCCCGGGTATTTAATGTTTACAATATAAACACTTAGCATTAGCCTAATTGCTTCAATTCTGGCAACAGGGGTAAAGACCTCATCATAGTCAATCCCTTCTTCTTGTGTGTACCCTTGAGCAACCAATCTTGCTTTGTTCTTTATCATAATGCCTCTTTCATCCTTCTTGTTCATGTAAACCCATTTAGTCCCAATAGCCCTTTTTCCATTTGGTAAATCCACCAGAGTCCAAACCTTTTGTAATTTGAATTGCAGTAGCTCATCCTGTATAGCTTCTATCTACCTTGGATCCTTTATGCATGAATTTACCTGTTTGGGTTCTTCTTGTGATAAAACAATAAGCAAACAAGCAAGTTTTGATAGTCCTATATTGGTTTATTCTGTGCTGGAACTAAAACTAAAACAAACCATGTTTTTTTCCAAATCTTTCGTCTTTTCGTCTTGTTTGATGTGATGAATGCAGTCTCCAATTAATTTGTTCAAATGGATGATATTTGTGTTTTTCTTGTGTTGGAATAGGATGGCGACACGCATAATAATGAATCTAAAATTGTTCATGTCAGCCTCTGCATCAACATCTTCATCATCATCTGAATAAACAATATCTTCTAATTCAGGCATATTTTGATCATATGGAAGTTCAATGCTTGATTTTGGATCAACAGCATTAACTTCTATGCCAGCAGACATTAACAGTTGGACTAAAATCTATACTTATTGGTGAGTGCTGTTAACTTGCAGTATTAACTTTGGTAGTGTTGCACTAAACTTTGTCATCTTTCTTCTTGATTAAACTCTTGGATCCATATGTACTTGAAACCTCACTATATTTATTCCCTATGATATTCGGCATCCTTCTTTTCTACTCCTCGGATTGGTTTGATCACCAGCAATCAGGAGAACTCTTTGAAGCTTGAGAGTAGAGTGGATAAGTATGCCCACATTGGTAGTTGAATATAATCTTTGACAGGTATGTCTCCATTCTAGCTTTACTGCATACATTAAACATTGCTTTGGGTACAAAGATTACCAATATTTGGATTCCCTGCAAGCAAACTGGCTTGTTAGTTCATGATTGTGTTTAGGGCAATCTATTATCCAAATGCCATTTTGTTCCACTTACTTCCTTGATTAGGTGTATTTCACTAAATTGAACATGCAGGTTCATCTTCTACTATTCTAGTTCTGTATTTGATTAGTCGGAATGCTTGCTATTGGTAGAGTATCCTACAAAGAACCCTTCATCAGCCTTTCCATTAAATTTACCTAGGTGATCTATGGTATTAAGGATTGTAACAGGACACCCAAATGGTCTCATGAAGCTTTAATGCAGGATTTTTTTTTTTTTTTTTTTTACTAGATAAAGTTCATAAAGGGTCTAGTTGTGAGGCTTGATAACTAAAAAACCCTATTTTGGACTAATACAAGGCAGTATTAATGCTGCGGCACCAAATAGTTTGTTATCAATTTTGAATCATGCTTGCATTGGTCCTAGCCAGCCTCTATTAGTGTCCTATTTTTCCTTTTTCAACTCCATTTTGTTGTGGAGTCCTAGCAACACTAAATTCCCTCTTAATACCTTTTCATTTCACAAAACAGATTCATGACCTTATTCTTGAATTCAGTCCCATTGTCACATTTAATCACTTTAACTTAAGGTTATTAGATTTTCTATGCCTGTTATGAAGTTTTTAAGGATTTCAGAAGTTTCATCTTGTAGACTAAAAAGTAAAAACCCAATAAAACTACTAAAATCATCTGTGACAAATAGGCAGTACATACTTTTTTCATTATAACCTTTACCAAATGTTGGGCCAAAATAAAATCCATGTGCATCATTTGTAATGGTTGGTGATTAAACTGTCTGTTTTGGGTCTTATAAGAAGCTCTGTGTTGCTTTCCCCTTCTAACAAGCAACAAGGTTTGATTAATTTCAATAAGTTGTGAAGGTAAACCTCTTTACAAGGTTCCGCTTTACCAGGTTTATTCATTTTTTGAAATATACATGTCCAAGCTCCTATGCAAAAGATTAGATTCATTCTGGTGTGGCTTTTACAAAATGACAAGTGAGACTCTTTGAGGATCAACATTCGCCTTAAATTAACACGGTAAGTTTATCCTTTCTAGGAACTATTAAGCAATACATGATTTTAATCAGTTAATTAAAGTATGGAGACAGTAACAACTTATTCAATATCAGTAAAAGAACACTATTCTTCTTGTCACACATGTATTGAGGGAGACACTGAAGAGGGTTAAAACTTTGTTCCTTTATATAATACACATCTTGGAAAAATCCAATTTAACAGTTCTTATTTTACATTTCTTAGTGATTTTCCCTCCTTTGGAGGGAAAATCTATAAGAAAGGTATAATAAGTACTAGTAATTGGATTTTCAAAGATGTGTATTTTATAAAGGAACTAAAGTTTAACCTCTTCAGTGTCTACATATAGTGTGATCAAGAAGATAGTCGTTCTTTTGAGCTTAAGTTTGTATTTTCTGGGGTGACCTCCCTTAGGGGGAGATTGTTAGATATTAGAAAAAGACTCGGTCACCCCGTGTGTTGTACCATTTATTATAGCTCGTAGTTTAACGTGTAATATATAATGTTCGGTAATGGGTCGGGCTATAAATCCCAACATGTAAGCCCATACCATAGCCTAAGGGCTAATTTTGTAAGACACTATATAAGCCTCTTCCATGCCATGGAAGAGGTGGTTAGTCATTTTATCCAAGTAACACTTTCTCTCACTAGAAAGTTTTTCTCTCTAACTTTCTCCCTTTAGACTTGGATAATCCATCTATCTTCCATTGTGTTATGATTTCCAATATCCTACATATCTGAATGTATAAAAAAGGATTTGGCTATCTAAAATGTTATTTGTTAGCCATTTTAAGTGGTTATCATTAATTGTATCATCATATATGCATAGTTTTACCTTTTATGCGTTGTCTTCTTGGAGTTAACTAGTTAAGTTTAGCAAATCAGTAAACATTCAAAAACTACAACTATTTTTTAGTAAACTAATTGTTTATACTTGCTTCTAGTCGCCGTCAAGCTTCGTCACTTCGTTGACATGATGCACTTAAGCACAGATGATACCTAGTAGCCACAGCTGTAGATAATCCCAAAAATAGAATATTAAAACATTAACACTGGTTAACAAAAACGGTTAAAACTGTATCAATCCAAGTGGTATCAACACATCTACATCCTTATATAAACCCACAGCCAACTCTTTAGTCAAATCACATGCAAACTTTAAACAAGTGAGAGCCAAGGTTCTTTTCTCACATGCTTAAAATAATTCTTTAAACTTTATTTTCTTTTGAATATTTGCATTCCCCCCCCCCCCCCTTATCTGAATTCCCCGTTTCTATGTTTCCCTTTCTGTGGATCTTCTTTATATGAAAAAAGCTTTCAAAAGTTAAAAGTTAACTGTTTCTATGCGCTTTCATGCATATATCAAGAACAAAACAGCAAACTTGATTTTAGAATTCATTTTCCACCAGGTGTTTTCAGAATAGTGATCCATCTTTTTTGAATTGGATTCTATTATACTCACTTTTATTCTTTAATTTTTTTATTTTTTATTTTTGTAAATCTTAGTAGTTTCATCTAAATCACACATTTGCAAGGGCTTATTTCTATCCCTTAAGGTTGATTATTTCTTCAGAAAATAAGGTTAAACTTTTACAGACCTTATTTCTAAGATCTATTTGTTTATATTTTTAGTTTTTGTTTTATTTATAAGAAAAGAACAGATTAACGACGTCAACAACAATGGACGTCTAGAACAACGTTGGATTTCAACAATTTCCAACTGCTGGTGGTGAGCTCATGGAAGCACTTTTACCTTTTATCAAAAGTCCCCCGACACTAAATTCCTTAAATACCCTTGCTTTCTCCTCTCCCTCTATTTCTTATTCATGCCCTTCTTCATCTTTTTCTCCTTCTTCAAACCAACAACACAGGTCACACGTTGACCAGTTTAGTTACGAACAACCCAATTCATCATTTGGGTTGAACCAACTAACGTCATCACAAATACACCATATGCAAGCCCAAATTCAGTTATCCAGATGCCCAGCCCATTTAGGTCCAAAGCCCATACCCATGAAGCAATCAGGGTCACCTCCAAAACCTGCAAAGCTTTACCGGGGAGTAAGACAACGACACTGGCTAAATGGGTCGCATAAATCCATTTACCTAAGAACCGTAGCAGACTTTGGTTAGATACTTTTCGCACAGCTGAAGAAGTCGCGTTTGCATATGACAACGCGGCTTACAAGCTGCGAAGTGAAAATGCCCGTCTAAACTTCCCCCACTTACGTCACAATTGGTTAGTGAGTGGAGTAGGATGCGAATACAACCCGCTCCACTCATCCGTCACCACCAAATTAGATGAGATTTGACAAAGCTTGGTGGAAGGAAAGAGTATTGATGTTTGTAAAAAGTCACGTGATAAGTGCTTAATTGTATATATTAAATACCCGGGATTTTGCCAAATAAAAGCCAAATAATGCCAAAAAGATAGAAAAATGTATGCTTTTGTGTCTATTGTGCAGGATTTGATATGTAAAGACAAAAGGAAGTAAAAACGACCAAAAACCGACAAGAAATGAAGAGACAAGACAAGAGTGAATAATGAAAGCCAAATCAATCAAAGCCAGATCAAGCCCGACACCAAAGAAAAGTCAAAGGCCAAGAAAAAGTCAAAAAGGGTTTACATTATGAAAAGACATTCTTACCCTTCAAGGAAATGACAATTATACCCTTGGAGTGATGGGAATGACATAAATGCCCTTGCGTGGCCATTAATTTCCATAACCGGATAACATAAGCCCATAATCCAAGCCCATTTCATGTTTACTAAAATCACAAGGGCCAAAAGTGTCAACTTTGAAAGTTCATTTTGCACTACAACTATGGAGAAAGAAACGCAGGGACTGTTTTTGCATATATCTCAAAGTTTCAAAATAACACGCGGGGCAAACCTTTCTCTATAACCTTCCCAACAAACTTTCCCGCCACTAGTTTTCTTCCCCACAAAAACCCCAACACTGTTCATCTTCACCATAGCACTCCTCCATCACTCTCACCTTATATTTCAACCACCAATCCTCGTATTAAAGTCCTTTCCACCTCACAAATCCAACGTGGCAACTAGTTATTGGTTCAAACTCTGTAAAAGTCCACGTGGAGCTCTATGATTGGCCAGGCCACATCACAAATTCATTCAACGGCTGTGATAAGTCCAAAAAACGGTTATCAAGATCTAACGGACAAGATTGGTCAACTCAGAAGTCAAAGCCTCAAGCTCATCTCAGTCATTTAGTCTATAAATAGGAATATTGTAGCTTCATTTTTCTTGTTCCATTTTCTCCTGTTTTTAGAGATAATTTGAACCATTTACTTTCATTTACTTTTCATTTACTTTCATTTCAGTTATTTTCACTGTACATTCAATTCCTTCAAAGCCTCAAGCTCATCTCAGTCATTTAGTCTATAAATAGGAATATTGTAGCTTTATTTTTCTTGTTCCATTTTCTCCTGTATTTAGAGATAATTTGAACCATTTACTTTCATTTACTTTTATTTTACTTTCATTTCAGTTATTTTCACTGTACATTCAATTCCTTCATTCCTCCATTGTTACTGTTACATTTGTGATAAGCTCATTATAGCTTATTATGTTTTCTTAAGTTCTCAAGTTGTCCAAATGTTATGAGAATCTTTTAAATACTGTTTTAGTCTATCAGTGTTAAATTGTGTTCATTTGAATTCAAGTTTGGAAGCTATTTGGAGTAATAAGCTCTTAAAAGCTTATTGAGCTTAAAGCTTCTTGGTTTAGAGGCAAGGTGCCAATAGGGTTTATGATTTAAGGTCACTCATTCAGAAAGAGTGACCTAGTTAAGAGACTCAAAATTCACAGGTTTTCTTTTCTACATTTCAATTTTTTTAACATTCATTTAGCTTATTTCTTTTAGCTTATTTCTTTGCTTTCCTTGTACTCAATTCTGTTTAAAATTTTGCTTAGATAAGTTTAGAGTTTCAAATGCTTTAAGCTTTTAAAGCTAGAATTCATTTAGGTTTCACTTTTTAGATTCTGTCATTTAGTCCTAATAAGCTAGGAGAGAAACTAGCTATTTCCTTTTAATAAGCTGTGGGTTTTAGTTTTAAAATAGCTTAAGTAGGTGAATTCTAGTGTGAGTAGATAAAAGATTTTAGCTGCTTTAGTTTTTAAAATAGTTTTTAAGCTCAAATTAGTTTAGACAGCTAGTTTTAAGTGGTGTTTGGATTTAGGTGAAATTGACTGTTAAAGTCAAATTTAGTTAGTGAATTTGCATAAGTCAGTTGAGTTAGGAGTTATAATCAAGTTTTAAAGTGATTTTGAAACTTAGTTTTGTAGAAATGCGATTTTAAGACTCAATATTCCTTTTTAGCACCAGGGCACTTTAGAGAGTGAAGTGGTTTTAGCTTAAAGAGATTTACAGCTTTCTAGTGTTCACAAATGCATTCAACGGCTGTGATAAGTCCAAAAACGGTTATCAAGATCTAACGGACAAGATTGGTCAACTCAGAAGTCAAAGCCTCAAGTACATCAGTAAACAGCAGTATTAACTCATTTAATACTGATGTTGCCTAACAATTTCCTAGTCAATTTTTTAGCATTTGAAAGTAAGAGTTAGAAGTTAGTTTTAAGCACTTAAATAGTATTCCATTAGCTTTTTAAAAGTCATCATTTAGCTTTCATTTTCAAGCTTTTAATCTAGCTTATTTGTACTTTCAAAAGTAGTATAGCAGCAGATTGGATTTCTAGCTTATTTCCTTTAGATTTTTCATTTCGAGTTATTATTTCAAAAATCCTTTTATCTAGGTTTGTTCAAAGTATAAAGGTTAGCTTATTTCCAAAAATTCAGCTTCTAAGGATTACTAATAAGCTAGATAGCTTATTAGGAAAAGCTTAATTTCAGTTTTAAGCCTGAACTTTCACTTTTGACTAACAAATTTCTTGTTATTCTTGTTAATTTTCAGCTTATTTCTTCTTGTAAATCTCTAGTATACATCACAAGCATCTTATAGCTTCTTTTGTTTTTCATTTTCATCTAGAAATAAGCTAGAAATAAGCCAAAGTGTGAAAAAGCTAGTTAAGCTTAGGTTTCTGTATTGCAGTTTAAAAAGCTAATTTTCTAGCTTATTCAGTGGATAAAAGTTACAAGTGCTTTTATTAAAGTTGTAGGGGATAAGCTCTAGTTTAACTTTGTAGTTTTAAGTTTTTGCTTATTTTCACTTTTTAGATAAGCCAAAATAAGCCAAGTCGTAGGGTCTGTTTTGTATTTTCTAAATAGTTTAGGGTTATCTGTTTTAACTAGAGTGTAAATTCTAGTTAGTTTGCCCGCCTACCCTTTACTTTCCTTTATTACATTTTCTACCCTGTCTTTTTAGGATAAATAAAATAGTTTTATTATTTTTGAAATTAGTTTAATAAAATTAGGGTTAGGATTTAATTAGTAAAATTAGGGTTCAATTAGTTTATAAAATTTGGGCATTTTTGTTCCATTTCATTTCTGCACCTTTTAAGTAGATAAAAAGCATTTTTCTTTATTTTTCCAATTAAATTTGTATTTTCTAGGAATTAAAATAGGTTTTAGTAATTTCTTTTTCTTAAATAAATCATAGAAAATAGAAAAATAGTTGAAAATTTTTAATTCTTTTTGTGAAAATTTTCTTTTTAATTCTAGTATTTTTGAAAAATAAAAGTAGAATTTTAGTGTTAAATTTTAGAAAAACTTTATTTTTAGTAATTCATTTTTCTTTAAAAATTCATAAAAAATTCAAAAATAGTTAAAAAATTCTAATTATTTTTCCTAAAATTTTCTTTTTAAATTTGTGATTTTTAGGTATAAAATTTGTTAAAAGTAGTGCCTTAGATTTTACATTCTCGTTTTAGCTCACGTTTTTAATTCACATTTGTTAATTTTTCGG